>JAQZBX010053038.1:0-18984 GCA_029593785.1 Cabassous unicinctus | reverse complement strand
CATCACCACCGTCACCACCTCCATCACCTCCACCACTGTCACCACCTCCACCACCTCCATCACCATCATCACCATCAGCAGTCACCACCTCCACCACTGTCACCACCTCCACCACCTCCACCATTTCCCCCATCTCCCCCACCCAGTTACTCATTTTGTACAGCCAGGGAGCAGAGCGTTTCCCAACTGCAAGTTGACATCTGCACCTAGCTGTTTCTTCCCCCAGAATGTCTCTTTATCCTGGCCTCTAGCAGCCACTGCAATTTAGCAGATCTCCTGGGCTGGGGAGAGTGGGGGATGACATTGTTCTGTGGGGAAGGGATGGAGCCAGAGAATATGGCTTTTTAGTCACAAGAATCTGCTGCTCTTCTGTTCTCTGAGTTTCTGTTCTGCTCTCAGTTTTCTAATGGCTGTGAAACTTCTTGTGGAACACCCCAGTCCTCATTCTTATGCTTGTTAGTGACCCTCTGGAGAAGAGAAATGAGTCAAGGGCAGTGGGACTGGAACTCCCACCTATGGAATTGGCTTCTCTTAAACCCCACCAGCTTGTAGAGCTGTGGGTGGCATGGTCCATTCTTTACCCCTTTTAAAAATTTTTTCAGCCACAAAAGAAATACATGTTTATTGTAAGAAATTTGACTAGTAGAAAAGTTTATTTATTCAACCAGTATGCATTGAGCACTTACTGTATATGAGGCACTATTTTGGAAGCTTAAGATATATCAGTGAACCAAACAGGCAAGGACCCCTGCGCCAGCTTCCCTTCTAGTGGGAAGAGGCAGAAAATAAAAATTCACTTAAAAAGTAAGTATGTTATATAGTTTTTGGAAGGGGATAAGTGATGTAGAAAAAAAAATTTAAAGATCAGGGATGGCCAGCAGGGGAGTGTTGTAATTTTAAATTAGGTGGTCAGGGAAAGCCATTTTGAGAAGGTGCTAAAAACACAAAGGCAATATAAAAGCATAGAGGAAAGAATCCCTGTTAATTGTGCCACCCACAGCAACCAATGTGAAAAAATGTGGTCTTTTTAAAAAAATTTTATTTTTATTTGCACAGGTAATATACATATACGCTCTTATTAAAAAACCAACAAACACTGAGTGTTTATCTTGTACACACCCCCCACCACACACACACACACACCCCCATCCCAGTCCTCTTTCAGAGGTGACCTCTATTATCAGTTTGGTCTGTAGCCCTCCTGGCATTGTCCTCTTTATTTGTGTGCATGTGTGTGTGTATGTGGTGACTTATTTTAAGTAACCTAGCCTACCCTACAGTCTGTGTTTCAGCTTGCTATTTTTACTTAACAATGAATCTTGAACATCACTCCACATCAGCACATACCAATCTACTTCATTCCTTTTATATGCTGCATCCTATTTCACTGTATAATTTTAGTTATATCTCAGTTGATGGAAATTTTGATGATTTATAGTTTCTTTTGCTGTCAGAAATAGTGCTGCGAGAACTATCCTTGCAATGGCCTTTTTGTGCATATGTGCAAATAGTTGTCTAGCATCATAGGAAGTGGGCTTACTAGATAAAAGAATAATCGTTTCTAATTTTAATAGATGATGCCACTTTGCTCCCCAAAAAGACTTTTTCCTGAGCATATGACCATTAAATACACAAATATGAATGAGACCACATGGTATATATCTTTTTCACTTAATTTTGACCTATGATATATCCAAATCATTTTCTTATGAGTGAGTCTCTCAGGTCTTAGTGAGACTTGTTGCTTTGTCTCCAGGATTTCTCCAGGCCCCAGGCGCCCCAGAAGGCGCTCCCAGCTAACCCCGTGCCAGGCCGCAAGACCCTCCCAAGGCCAGGTGGCCCGTCCACACTGCCGCCCCCTGCTGCTGGTTCTCGGCAGGCCAGGCCTCTGGCGGTACCTGCCCAAAAGGTGAGTCTGAGGAAGGCCTCTAGGCAAAAGCTGGTGCCAGAAGGTTCCAGGGAGAGCAGTAGCTGGTTGAGAAGACAAACCAGTTCATGCTTCCTGTCATCTGGGCTGAACTTTCCAGGACAAAAGCCGAGGACAGGTAAAAGCTTAGCGTTTCTTGCTATCTCCTTGACAATCCCTTAAATTAGTGAGAGTTTTTAGGTTTCATGCGGAAGATGTTGCTTAGGAGCCTGGGCTGTGGAGACAGACCAATGCAACTTCAAAACCTGGATCTGCAAAGGACCCTGAGGAAGCCACTCTCTTGGGTCTCAATTTCCTCCTCTGCAAAAAAGGCAATAATTAGCAACAATGACCAGCCTCCTGAGGTTGCTGGGCAGATTAAGGCAGCTAATTTACATAACTGCCTGGCAGATAGTATGCTACATTTGAAAGGCCCCACTTATTTCTTCCCTGTGGCTGATACATTCTCAGGTCACTCATCCTGGGAGTTGGGTCAGAAAGGGATGAGAGAAGGAAAGCTGGCTGAGAAACCGTATTTTCACCACAAGGCACTGGAAAGTCTGTGGGCCAAGCTGCAGCTTTAGGGGACAAGGAAGAGGGAAGGCTTGATTCTTTGGCTTGTGTTGGGGGGACCCAGCATGCCTCCCTGTGAGACTGATGCTCTGGATGAGCAGACAGTCTTCCACAGGAAACCTTTATTCTCAGCTGGCCTATCTATCCTTCCAGCCTGTCTAAAGCCAGAGAACAGCTCCTCATTGACCTCACGTTCAGAGAGCTAATTGTTTCCCTTCCTTTCTCTTTCTTTCCAGCTACCTGAGTACAGATCACAGAGGGTTGGAGGAATGACTAGCTCAAAAATCTAGAGCCACGTAAGGGGGTTCTCACTATCCTCAAGGACCCTCGACACCGCAGAGGATCCAGTGACTGCGGAATCTGGAAGAAGCATGTCTGGTGTGAGCTCTTCTTTCCCTCCTCCTGGAACCCACCACATCTCCGAGAATCTCCTCGACTTAGTGCCTCCTCAGCGTCTCTGGAGACCCAGAGGGAGTCGTGTCCAGTGGAATCTAACATTGTTGTGTGCAATACCTAGCCCTGGGGAGCGAGAGGAGAGCACAGAGGACGGGTGCCAGCTTCCCCCTTCCAGGCTCTCTTTAACTGGCCCCTCAGTGCAGAGGAGGGGCAGATGGTCTGAGGGAATGACAAGCCCAGCTGGGAAATGACAAGCCCAGCTGGGAAAAGTCCCGTTCAGCATCTCAGGCCAGGACTTGGCACGGAGAAGCCATCCATCCACGTCCCATGGGGGAGGGCATGCATGCAAGCTTCCCATTGCTTCTGTCTTCTTCAGAGGTCCCAGGCTGGATAGAGGTTGGGCACTTGCCCATCCCTCCTTTTAGCACAGGGAATTGAGGAGGGGTCAGACCAGTCACCGCTGAGGCCCTGCCCAAGGCTTAGTCGAAGCATCTAAGGTGACAGCTCCTGGCTATGTGGCTGCATGTGAACAAGCCACACGCCCCCATCCCCCTGCATCCCCTCCTAATCACACGGGTCACTCTGACTCAGATAGGTACTATTTGTAGGTAATGTAGACAGCAGGAGGAGCCCCCCCAGGTTTGGGCCTCCTCTGAGCCTTAATGCCAAAGGTTGCGACTCTGGAGAATTCTTGGTTGCTCTTTGTTTTCTCTTCTGCACTTCCCGGGTGCCCTGTGCTTTTGATTTCTCTGTCCCCGCTCAGACCTGCTCTGATGTGTGGTGCTTTGGTGAGTGGTTTCAGCAGTCCCAACTTCTCGGTGCCCCGGTGCTCGTCCTGCCTCCAGACTTGGCCGCCTGGACTTTGTGCGTTGGATCTCAAGATTGTTAACCAAAGTAGTCTCGGGGTGGGGGTCGGATCTTAATTTTTCAGTGTAATTTTTGACCTCTACAGGGTGAGGCTCTTCCTCCCTACTCCCTGACCCAAATCTAGGCAAGATCGCCGCCCCACCCCCACCCCAAGGACGGCAGCGGGTGTAGTGACGGGAGCAGGCGTCCTAGGAACCCCAGCTGTTCCAAAAGGACACACATGGGGACCAGCTTGCCCCTAGCGGGCTGGTCACTGACTTGAGTTGGGAGAGCAGCCTGTGAGCTGTCTCTAGCCACGGGGGCGGGCGGGGGTGGGTCCGAGTGCTCTAGAGAAGGCAGCAATCAGCAAGGCTGCCTGCCTGCCTGGTTGGAACAGACCGGGCTGCTCCCTTTTGTTCTCTCCTTCTAGTCACTGCCCTTATCTGACCCTCACTGAAAGAGAACTCAAAGCAGATGGGAGAATTATCTTCCCTGGAGCAGGGAAGGAAGGCTGTGTGGGTTATAGGTGCTCTGCTATCCAGGGCGATTTTCACAAAGTAGCTGGAGCCGTTCTCTGGGCAACTGTCTCCTGCTCTCAGACAGGTGCTGGGTGGCCCTCCAGAGGGGAGCTAGCCTTTCATTCCTTCCCAGGGTTTCCAGGGGCCTCTCCACCCCGTTCTTGAGATCTTCCAGGATAGGAAGAGGTGTGAGCTTCTGACTCCCCACCCACCACCCCAGGGCCCCCTTGCAGTTCTCTGCACACAATAGGTGCTTAATAGATACTCTTGGATTTGCAGACAAGTGGGAGATATGGGATGTGCACCTACAGAAAAACATGGGTGGATCTGGAAAGATCTCAGGAAAAGGAGTCTCTGCCCTCTAGTAGCTGTGACGTTCACACCCCTCCCTCCCTGACAGGGGCCTCCGCTGCTCCCCACATCCACCCTTCTTTGGTCAGGGGGCAGCTTCCATTAAAATGTGCTACCCCAAATGCCCTGGTCCCTCAAGTCTGGGTCCCAGAACAGTAATGGTAAAAACACCCCTGCAAAAGGAAAAAAAAATTGCCTGCAGATGTCCCAGTGGTTTGTCCAGCTTTCTCCCTTGCCTCAGGAGGTAGGGAGCCTGGAAGCGAAAGTGGAAGCCACAGCCATGCTGGCTGCATGAGCCTTTTGAACCTAAAATCCACTCCCTCTGGAGACACAGAAAGAGACCAGGGTTGTTTTTTTGTTTCTTGTTTTGTTTTTCATTTTCACAGTACCGCCAACCCGTAAAATTTTACTGTGAACTGGAAGATGGTAGAATTGGGGGGTGGGGGGTTTAGATAGAGTCTTTCGGCAGCTGGCTCCATTTACCATCTCATTCCTGGCTCTGTTCAGGGAGCCGGGAATCCACCGGCCAGGGAGGCTGCCCAGGGGGAAGACTGGCCATCACACCCCTCTTTCCTCTCTGTGCCAACTGCTGCTATGAGGTGTCAAATAAAAGCAAACCCAGACTGAGGTAGGAGGGACTTGATTGAAAGGATCATTGCAGGAAAGGGAAAGGGACTAGTGCAGAGGGGGTGGGGCGGGGGGCTGGCTACTGCAATACAGAGACCGCTTGGCCAAACTCAGGGAGAAAAGGGCTTTTCTGTTATTGGGAGGCATAAACATGAAAGAATTGGTTCAGGGCATGTCTTTTCTTTGTTCAGCCTTTCTTGGGAGAGGTTGTTAAGGAGGGGCTGTATGCTGGCTCTGGGAGGGTGAGTGGAAGTTCAGGTACCTGTGGGGAGGAGAGATAACTAAAGCTTGGACAAGTCAGTTAACAAGTACTTTGTTCTGATTCAGATATGTGTAAATCGTTTTAGAAGCGAAATAAGCCTCTTGCTTATTTCTGCCGGTTTCCCAAGCCAGGAATGTTTTTCTGCAGCGCCTTGGAGCCATCTCTTTGAGATGTAAACATTAAGAAAGCTAACGCCTGATCTCCTTGTCTCTGGACAAGGCCCCTGTCTCTTAGCCTAGGCCCCTGGCTCCAAGCTGTAACCACCTGCTTGTAATAGGTTCTTTCTAGCCTTGTTCACTGCTCCCCATAAAAGAAAAGCCCTTTTCTGCCCGAACTGTAAGACACTGACAGATCTTATGACTGGATCGTTGGATGGGAGTGTTCTTCCTATTGCAATAGCCCATTCTCCCTCCTGCAATAATACTTTTGGATGAAGTCTCTCCTTATTTATGTCTGTTTTATATTTGACAAGAGAGCATGGAAGACTAGCATTTTTTAAAAACAGGGACCAGTTCTAAAGTCAGCCATTGTGTTAAATGCATATATAACAGCTCTGGTCTACACCCAAGAATCGAGGGACAGCCAGCTGGAAAGGAGCCCCCGTCCCTCGGGAAGCGTAAGGAGGGGTTCTGCAGAATCCAAGTCGGGCGGCTCCATAGTCACCTTCCGCACATCCTCTCACACCACCCCACTGTGTGCACGTATGTGTCTGGGATCCAGGGCAATGTGAATTTCTTTTTCTTCAGGAGATCGTTTGCGGAAAACAGATCCTCTTCTCTCTTGTCCACCTATTAATTGTTTACAATGATATTTGTACATCTATGCAAAATACTTGAATAGGCCATTGTGCCTTTTTTTTTTCCTTGTTTGTATTTAATTAAAATGAATTGTCATTTGAAATGTAGTCTGGTTTGGCAATGCTTTTTTGTTTTCCAAATGTCCCACTGCCGGACTGGATAGGATCCAGCACATGTGGACGACTGTGAAGCAGAGAGCTCCCACAAAGACCATCAGTGCAGCCCAAGGCCACTATGGGAGACCTTTGGCCAAAGAGAAGCCGAGGTTCTCTTTGAGGTCCCGTGGCCAGTAGAGGGGGCTGTTTGTCTTTGCACCTGGACACAGGCTGGCCCAGTTTAATTAGGTCTTAGGTTGTGAAGGCAGAAGAATGATCCTGGGATTCTCCAATGAGTTTCATCTCCTCCTACACTTTTGGGTTTTTAGAAGAGATCCAAGACCCTCTGTTTGCCTCATCATCTTATTGTTGGGCATCCTGTACCTTAAAGGGGGAGAGGCCCCCCGAGGTCCCTCAGACTGGTAGGCAGAGCCAGGGCTAGGCTTGGTGCTTTCTGGCTCTAGAGCCCTGTGGCAGTAACAGCGCACATTCCTTTAGTGCTTCCCAGTCCCCAAAAGGATCCCGCCTCCATCCCTCATTCGATTCCTACCTCAATTCTGAAGTTCTCTGAGAGAGATGGACAGTCTTAACAATGATGGGCCCTAACATTTACTGAGCACTCAACGTGAGCTAAGCGCTATGCTAACTTCTTTGCATGGATTATCCCATTTAATCTTCACAGAGACTCTGGGAGGGGGTCCTTGATCTCTGATTGCCCGTCCTCTAAGCCCTCCCGGTTATGACTGCCTAAGGACACCAAATGCATCAAATCACCCATGGCATTCACGACTGCCATGACTGTCATGAAAGTAGTCCCGACCCAAACATCCCTGCCTGCTTAAGACCATCAACTAAGCCAGCCACGGCGTCCACTCTTGGCCAGACTTTGAGCTGACAGTCATCTACAGTGTCATCATACACAGTCTGGTTGGGCAGATCTGGGTTCATTAACTCTGCTACTTACTGGATGCATGAACCTGGGCAAGCCCCAGAACTCCGAGTTTCTTTTCTCCCTACTAATGGGAGTAATACCTACCCAGAAGTGTTGTAATGGCCAATGACGCACTCTTTGTGAAAGCACCCAATAGTGTCTGGCACAGATTATGTGCTCAGAAACTGCTGAATAAATCAGATGGGAATCCCCCACTAATATGCCAGGGTTCTTTTTGGATCTGCTTTGGCTTGAGAGCTGGCCCCCAAGAGTTTGGGCATTGAAAGGCTATATGGAACAGTATTGCTCCTTCATTCAATAAATGCTTTCTGAACACCACCTATGTGCTAGGCACTGTGGACAAACAGTAAATGAAGACCAGCTCTCATGGAGCTTATGTCCAGACAGGAGGGACAACACAGACACATCACAAGAAAATAAATGAACAAAGTAATAATCAGATTATGCAATCAGGGACAAGTTTAGTCTTTTGGAGGGACAGTGTACTCTGGTGGTTGAAAGTGTGGGCTCAGAGCCAGACATCAATTTTTACTCTTCTTTGCTGTGTGACCTTGGGCAAATTACTTAACCTCTCTGAGTCCCTTTTCTCATATATAAAGTAGGAATAAAATATATATCTACCTTGGGGATTTATGAGGATCTAAAAAGAGAATTCATATAAAGCCCTTAGCACTGTGCCAGGTAAGGGCTCGAGTGTCAAGGGATCAGTATCTTCAACTGACTGTTCCAAAGACAGTCTTCCCCACTGTAGCATCGGGGTGGCTTGTGCAAGACACTGTAGGGACTTCCTTACTAGCCGCTCAGAGATCAGAGAACAGCCCCCAGCACCAGAGGAACCAATTTAATTACTCTGTGTCCAAGGAAGGCCAAGACATGTATCAAGGAAATATTCCCAAGTCTTTATTCTTGACCCTGCAGAATATACCGTCAGGTCCCTCGGGTTCCTTCCATTCTCAAAATCCAACATGTTGCATTGACTTTAGTTACAAACAGAAATCCACATTCATTAAAAACTGGGGAGTTGAGGCTGGAACTTGTCTGTTGGTCAGCTGAGCTTTGGGAGCTTCACGGTCAGCAAGAGTTTGGCCTGGGCTTGGCTATGCTTAAGGCACGGACATAAACACAGGAATGGAGATACTCGGGAGGCTTTGCAAAAACTTGAAGGCTGAGGGCCAAATCTGCTCTCTTTACAGATGCACTGGCTTCCTGACTGCCCTTTCCGATGGTCACTACACCCCCATTCCCCCACGCCCATTCTTGCAGCTAGAAAGAAGGCTGGAAGGGAAGAGATATCAATCACACGTCTCTCCAGCTTCTCTTGCTTTTTGGATGCCTCTGGCCAAACGTGAGGGGACCAAAGGCCGTCCCTCCAGCAGGTGGAGTGAGAGCAGTCACAGCACACTGCCTCCCAGCGTGGGCAGCTCAGCGGTGGAGCTGGGGACTTGTTGGCAATCTGGTTAACAGCCAGAATGCACCCCATGCCAAGCCTGTGCCCCTACTTGGTCACTGAGGCTCAAAGCTGACTCCACTGGCCGAGACTCTGAGGCTGCAGGCCAGATATGACCCCTGAGCCCTTTTCTTGGTAGGGTGCCAGTGTGAACACAAATGTTAGTCCCTGGTTTCTAGAGAGCCTGACTGCTTTCAGTCAAATCCTGACTTTGCTCCTCACACTTCTCCCCATGTCCCCAAATCATATTTTGGTATACTCCTTGAGGAAAAGAAATGCACATTCTGTTGAATTCTAGCTCAATAGCCAAGCCATTTTTAAGAGCAGAGCAGCTGCTGTTCTCTCTTCAGAAAAGGCAAAATGAAATACTGGGTTTGGTCAGCAGAGTTAGCCGTGAAGCATCGTTTGCTGTCCTTTTGTTTTCATCCTAAGATCACTGCCTGAATGTGTCAGCAACTGACTTCTTAGGATGGAGGGGGGGGGGGCGGAGAGACAGAAAGAGAGAGAGAGAGAGGGAGAGAGAGAGGGAGGGAGAAAGAGAGAAGGGGTGGGGGATGGAGATGGGGTGATGGAAACAAAGATGCTGACCCCCAGGCTGGGGTTCTTGGGGAACTGGCTTTCACAGTAAGAAGGGCAGCTGAGGTCTGGCTTGTGTCTCTGAAGGGGGTGTGGCAAAAGCAACAAGAGGTTTCATGTTAGTTGTGTCTGCTGCCTCGGGATGGTTTTGCATGCTGAATCTCTCTCCGGGCCTCTGGGAGCCAGCTGCCCCTCATCCTTAGGCTAAGGAACAGCAATTCAATCTCAGGATGAGAATTGGTGTTAAGGATTTCCTGACAACCAATATCTCAGGGAGGTTCTTGGATTCTGCTACATTCAACAGGTTCCTCCCAACAACATATGCAGCCAGAGATGGCACAGAGTGGGAAGGAAGGTCCAGGGGACCCGCTGGCACCAACGTAAACTAGGGTGTTTGGTAACTGAAGCTCTGTTTCTAGGAAGTTCTGCCACCACCGCTCACTGGGTAGGGATTTTTTTCCTGGAAACAGTGATGAGGTATAAATGAAATTCTCAAGGGAAGGGAGCCCGTTGGTAACAGGCAATGCAGTTGTGCTGAAAATAACCACGTGGTTCTGGAACTGAGAAGTCAGACTGTACCACAGGGCTCACCCTCTCACTCATGTATTAAGAATGGATTATAAATACTTTTGGCTTTTCTTCTGGTGATGGGGTGCTGGAGAGTTCCACATTGTCCACAAGGACATTCTTGTCTTCCAGTCTAATGACAGTGGGCTCCGGGGTGGGAGGTGGGGTTGGGTTTTTGTGCATGTGGGGCAAACTGGCCCCACTGATGTCCAGGTCTTTGAAAGCATGAAGCATGAAGACACCTAGGATGATGGTGACAAAGCCAGCGAAGGTGCCCACAATATCCACGGCAGACATGCTGTGCCACTCCTTGAAGAGGACAATGGAGGAGGTAACCACCACTGTGGTGAAGAACACGTAGTAGATGGGGAACACGAGGGAGGCATTGAAGATGTCCAGCGCCCTGTTGAGGAAGTTGACCTGAGTGCTTAGCGAAAGTGCCAGGATGAGGGACAGGACGTAGGGGAGGGGATGCCGCACAACTGGCATCCCCTGGAAGAAGTTCCTAATGGTGATGCCCATACCCTTGACGGCAGTCACGGAGAAGGCCCCGATGATGGAGCAGATGGTGATGTAAACAAGGATATTCCTTTGCCCATAATGTGGGGCGATGACGAAGATAAGGATGAGGCAGACCACCAGCAGCAGCACAGCAAACACGACGAAACCTTCAGAAAGGGAGGGAGGGAGATACCCTGAGCTGCAGAGGACGTGGTTAGCATCGAGAGCAATAGGATGTGGCAATGAGAGCTAGGGCTCTAGAGTCAGACAGATACAGGTTCCAGTCCCAGCGTCCCAAGTTTTTAATAATTTGGGGAAATTATTAAATCCCCAAGACCTCATTTTCCTCATCTGTAAAACAGGACTACTAAGAGGATCTTACTCATAAGGCTGTTTTGTGGGATTAAGTATGATGATGCAAATTAAGCATTTAAAATAGAAGCTGATAGGGGAGCGGGTGTAGCTCAAGTGGTTGAGCGCCTGCTTCCCATGTACAAGGTCCTGGGTTTGATCCCCGGTACCTCCTGAAAAAATAAAATAAAATAAACAAAATAAACAAATGAAAAAAACAACTCTCATTGGGAAGCACATGTAGCAAGTGGTTGAGCATCTGCTTCCTATGTACGAGGTCCTGGGTTCATTCCCCAGTACCTCCTAAAAAATAAAATAAAATAAAATCAAACCTGATACATAATAAACACTTAACAAATGGCATCAATATATCAGGCCAGGAATTCTTTAAGCTAGCCTTGATAACAAGTACCAGCCCAGTATTCTGTCTCTACATTGCCTTGCCCCTGAGATGGCGAGAAACCAATCAGACTATCCACATGCGCCATCCCCCAGTGCTTTCCTGCTCATGGGATGCTTGGAGCCTACCTGTGTCTTTCATCTTGGATGCCATCTCAATGACTGTGGTCACCTTCTCTTCCTCAGGGGCGTGTATTACCATCACTGTGCTGCCAGCCACACAGATCACACAGCCCAGCTTTCCAAGCAGATTCAGACTCTCTCCCAGGAAATATGAGGAGAGAATGGCACTGCATGTGGAAATGGGAGAAAGTGATTAGTTTTTCCTGGAGAAAACTGGGAGCTGAGCAAGCGCTAATGGAGAACAACAGGTCAAGACCTACTATTCTCTCATATGGAAGCTTCTCTAGACTCCTCCAAATACATTTGAAACAGAAACTCATTTGTGGGAGGGTTGCAGTGTGTACTGGAGGAATGGAAATGAATGTGGATTTCTTTCCTTTTACAAACTGAAGGTATCCCACAACAGAAGAGTTGGAAGGGCCCTTCAAGGCACTCTTATCTAACTTCCTACATATCCTCGCTCAGATGGTGTTTGGCCTTGGCTTGTATACCTCTGGTGGCAGGAAGCTCACTCTTTCACAGGGAAAACAAATCCATTGTAGGTTTACTCTAATTATTGACCAAAAATAGATTTCCTGGCAATTGCTACTCACTGTCCCACTTCTGTTCCTTGGGATATAGAGAACAAATCTATTCCTTCTTTCATTTTTATATGTCATTATAAACAACCATCCCACTACAGTGACAATTACAGGCACTATCATTTGAGCATACATCATATACTAGGTACTGTGCTAGAAACTTTCCATATATTATCTCATATCTCACAACCCTCTAGCGAAGTGAAAAATACTATTCTCATTTTATAATGAGAAAGCCAAGTCCCAGAGATGTTAAAATGACTTGGCAGGGTCATTTTAACTTTGTAAGTAGTAGAGCCAGGATTTGGTTTTTCCTTGACACCTCACTGAAGAGAATTCTTCAGACTTCCCAGTGACATTGGAACAGGACAAAAATTTGGAGGCTGACCTGGGACCTAAGTAACCTCCAAAGTCCTGGAGGTGTCAGGAGAAGGGGACTGATGTCTAAGTTCTCTTGTCTGTTTCCCATCTCTCCTAAAACCCCAAAATCGCTACCTATGATGTCCCATTCAGTGAGTCCGATGGCATTAGCATAGGCAGGGGTCCCGCACTGGAGGATTCCATGCTTCTTGCAACTTCCTGGGGGTGGGAATTTATAAACTAACCAGAAATTCGATAGTGGTAGCACAGCCTCTTGAAATCAGCTATGCCAGCTGTGCCATGAGAGTCATGGTTCTATTTGTGTTACTGACTTGTAAATGTTGCAAAATGGTCATTAAGATAGTAAAACAAAACAGAGGAAGTTATGGATACTGGGCGTGCTTGGCTGGGAAGTACCAAGGTTCCAAGTTTAAGCCAACAATCAGAGCCTGCTTTGAAATGGGGATTCGGGACCCCCACAGAGGAACTGCCTCTGCTTCTGTAGCGAGGGGAGGGGGGCTGGAGCTGATGCGAAGAATACATATTTAGGGTCAGTCAGTTTTAAAACTTGTTGAATGCTTATTTGAGAGGCAGCACAGTATTGTGGTTAAGGACACGGACAATGGCACTAGACTTCATGTGTCAGAATCCTGGCTTGACCCCTGGGAACCTGGGTGACCTTGGCCCAGGTACTTCACCTCTCTCAGCCCCAGCCCCTTGCTCTCCCCACACTACTTTCTAATAAGTAGGGATGTGGTGAGGGTTAAATGAGCTAAGTCATGGAATCCACTCAGAACATTTAGCACACAGGAAGCTTCAGTATACATTTAGCTGTGGTTATTCTTCAGGGCCAGTACTGTACCACGCATTTCCCGAGCATTATCACCTTTAATCCTCAAAATGGCACCCCCAGGAAGGGAGCATTAGCATCCCAACTTTGCAGATGGGGGATTTGAAGCTTAGAGCGGTTAAGTGATTTGCTCATGGTAACATACCCACTAAGTACTAGAGCTAGGATTAGAACTCAGGTAGTGTTAATTTAGCTTGTATGCTTCTCCTGGTGGGATACCAAAATATTGTCATGAGATGCTCAGCCCAATGGCAGTGGAAGACCTTCCAACTGGTGTGGACTTGGCCTGTCCTGCCCCTCTATTTCCCAGCCAGGGGATGCTGGGGCCACTGGCAGACAACAGTCCAAGGGTCCAAGGACCCAAGCAGCACACCGCCTCTTTCTGGGTGCTGGGATGCAGGCCCCTGATTGCCAAGTAAGGCATGTGAACCCACTTGGAAGTTCCGGGCCTCAAAAAACTGAAAACAGGAAAGATCCAGAGACAGCTAGAGAAGTGACGATAACCTTATGAGGACACTCAGCGCTCCCAGAGGTGTGACGACTGTCGCAGGAGCAAACGCATAGGCCCCAAAGTTGGCAATTTCTCCAGCAGCCACTAGAAAATTAAGGGAGAAAAGAAGCTCAGATACACCCATTTCCAACCCAGAAGAATCTGGGTAGGGGCTGCTTCATTCAGTGTTCAACCATTTGTGGAATCCCAGACCAACTTTCCTTAAAATACTGATCCTTACGCTCTCTCCTTGGAGAGTCTGGTCAGTCCTGGACTGTCCTGATCTAAACTTTCCATGTTAGATATGGGGAAACTAAGCCCCAGGGCCCAAGTTCATGTGACATGTTAATGGGTAGAAGCCTTCTTGTTCTTCAAGACTCTTGGCTTCTAGTCTGAGCACATTTAAGTGTGTCTCGGGGACTGTCAATGCTTTTGTCTCTAACTTTGAGGTAAGTTGTAGAAAGTGTTAATTATCAAATAAAGAAACAGCTACATTTATTGGTGCTCTAGTTACCAGCTGGTCCACAGACTCCCCTTTTCCAGGGGCACTAGTAGACAGTCTAGAGCAGGGCTTCCTAACCTTTTTTTTTGTTCCATGGACTCCTATGCCAATTAGCTGAAAACCACAGACCCCTTGCTAAGTCCACACTATACTGTATATTATTTAATAAATATATCACACCCGCACCAACATGTCCCCACAAGAATAATGTTTTTTTTTTCATTTCAATTCAAGCTCATGGAACCCTGGTTAAGAACCCCTGGTCTAGATCAACAGACAGGCGATTAATAAAGGCCTGACATTCCCAAAGAAATCCCTGCAAGTGCTTTTTCTGTCCCTCTGCTGATAAAAAACAACCTGCATCTCCCCTTTGAAGGTAGTTGTATACGATAGCTCTGGCTAAGAATGGAATCAAACCTGATATAAGGGGGATTATAAAAGGAAAGCTGGCTAATTTTCCATCTAAAATATTTAAGTTTGATAGCTAGAGAGGGTAGGTAGAAACGGGAAAATGTGTGAGTTCAAATTTGGGCAAACCTTAGATGGTAGACCAGCCATCTTCTAAGTTGGCCAACAAATCACCTGTGGAATGGGAAGATGGCTTAGGAATTCCAGATTCTGCCATATTATTTAGAAGACCAAGAGACTCCAATAAGGCAGTGGTATTATCAACCTGTGTTTCAAAGGAAGTTGGGAAAATACACCTTTATCAGCATCTTTGTGTAAGCCTCTCGAGAGGTAGGTGCTTTACTAGGTTGAGAGAGTGATCTGAGATGAGAGTAAGATGTTCTACCTGCAAGAATTGTCAAGATTTTCCCCTGGGAATCTGGGCCTCACATTCACACTCTGCACAATAGAGACAGAAATGCCCCATCTACCCCTCCCATCATCTCCAGCCTTGCTATCAATAGGTCAGTAGCAAAAAACCCACTTACTAGTGAGAAATCCAGCCCACCACATTGGATCCTTCAGGTAGCCATAACCTCCATCCACTGCAGAAGGGAATGGACAGAAAGTTAGAACATGGCTGCATTTTCTCAGGCACCTTTCCTTCCCTACCTTCGCTCCCCAACCTCTAATGTGCCTTGGAGCCCAGTTCTGGACCCTTTCTAGAGTGAGCTCATCCATTCCCAAGGTTTTAAATGCCTCTGTTCGGTACCTCTGTTCCACATCTGTAGCCTGGCCCATTCTTCTGAGTCCAACTGCCTACTTGACATTGCCTCTTGTATCTCTAAAAGGTATCTCAGACTCTGTCTTAAATGGAACTCTTGATTTTAAATACTCCCTATTGTGTGGAGTTTTTCTTTTTGGAGTAATGAAATTGTTCTGAAATTTTTTTGTGGTGATGAATGCACAACATTGTGACTATACTAAAAGCCATTGATTATACACTTTGGATAGATCATATGGTATATGATAAATAGATAAATAAATAAATAAATAGTGTAAATATTCCTTACTCACCCCCCAAATAAATGGTACCTCCACATACCTAGTTTCATAAGCCAGAAACTAGGGACTTGCCCTTGGCCCCTCCCCTCCCCAGCTTCCACATTCAGTCCATCCTGTTGATTTTGTCTCCAAAATATGTCTCACAGCTGTCCATTCCAGTAGTCACTCTACTCTGAGGCACCACCACCTCTGGGTCCTCTGCTTCCATTCTTGCTCCTTTATAATCCATTCCTCTCATGGCAGACAGTGGTCTTTTAAAAAGATGAATTAGGCATGTCGCTCTTCAGCTTTTAGCCAACAGGATGGCTTTCAGCTGCTCTTTAGATAAAGACCAGAATCCTGAAGGCCTTTCACACTCAATCCAGCTAACCTTTCCATACTCATCTTGTGCCACTTCTCCTTGCTACAATCTAGTCGTCAGGTTTCATTTTACTTCTTCAAAAATGATTAGCTCGTTTCTGCTTCAAGGCCTTGGTGCATGCTTTTGCCTGTGCCCAGAATAATCTTTCAACCAATTTTTACCTAAATCCTACACTCATTCTACAGGCATCTGTTTGAATGGTGCTTACCCTAAGAGCCTTCCCTGACTCTCTTCTCTCTATTATTTCCTCTTGGGAGTCTCTATCATACACCCAGCTCTTCTCCTTCATGGCACTTATTCATTTATCAATTGAGTTGATCTGTTACTTTTCTGGCATTTCCCCCACTAAAATAGAAGCTCCATGAAGCCAGGCACTGTGCCTATTTTGTTTACTTGGTGGGTTCAGGGCTTGGCACATAGTCAATACTCAATAAATATTAGTGATGATGAGGATGAGGATGATAGATGGGTTTAGGCAGTTCCATGAAAACCCAGAAATTGTATGTTGGTTTTTGTGAATGCCCATTTTGGTGAGCAGAAAGTCTTTAGCTTTCATCAGATTTCTACAGGGATTAGAATATCCCATAAAAGTTAAGAACTCAGAGCATTTTACTCTAAAAGTTGAAATCTCAAAAGATACTGAACTAGCAGATTAGAGGGAAAACATTGATTCTAGGGAAAGTACCTTTCTGGATGGTGACATACTTTGAGTCCCCCTGTTAGGGGATGACTCCCCCTGCTCTCCCCTGAACACAAGCAGGCATTTCCCTGGCACTGTGGGAAGTCTTTGGCCTTTCACACACTTGTACAGAAGTGAAGGGTCGAGCATCAGTGACCACATCATTTTTATTTCATCCTCATACCTCACAGCCCTCCATCACAGAGCATACCTGGGCTCTAAACATGGGTTTACAACTGTCTGCTGCTCCTCCCACTCTGATAATAGTTATACTAAATAGTAGTGCTTTCTCTGTGCCAAGCATCTTTCTAAGCATGTTACATGTCTTCACGACAACTCTTTAGGCCGATGCTAGTATTATTCCCATTTTATAGATGAGAAAACTGAGGCACCGAAAGAACACTTTTCTTGCCCAGGATCACATCTCCAAGAATTGGGGAGTGAGAATTGGGCCCCAACAGTCTGCCTCCAAGGCCCAATGTGCCACAGACACATCAAACTGAACATGCCCAAACTTGATCCCCACATCTTCCCACAAACCTGTTCCTCTTCCTGCATTCTTCATCTCAAAAATCAGCACCACCATCTACCCTGTTGCTCAAGTCAGAAACCTGAGTCATCCTTGGCTGACTTGGAGCCAGTCAACACCAAACCCAGTAGGTTCTACTTTCAAGTCATCTCTTGAATCACCACTTGTCTCCATTCCCATTGCCATTTCCCAGCCCCAAGTTCAGTCCTCTTTCTTCTTAATTGATCTCCCAACCTCCAATCTTCTCACCTAATCCCTTCTTCACTCAGCAACCAGGGATTTTTTCAAATAAAAAATCTGACTATGTCACTCCCTTGCCTAAAAACTTTCAGTCACTTCCCCTCCTACCCCCGAGATGGCTCCCTCATCAGTCTGCTCATTGTCTGCTCGATATGTCTGCTCGTTGTGTCCACTCATGTCTGCTCGTTGTCTGCTTGTCTTCTTTAAGAGGCACCAGGAACCGAACCCTGGACCTCCCATGTGGGCGGTGGGCACCCAACTGCTTGAGCCACATTCGCTCCCCTTTCAGTCACTTTTATAAGACCCTTCATGATCTGGTCCCTAACTCATCTCTCAACCCCTATTCTCCAGCCATCCTGAACTACTTTCAATTTCTTGAATCACTCGTGTTATCTCACCTCTGAGCCTTTGCACATGCTATTCCTTCTTCCGGAATACTATGTCTTCCTCCTTTCTCCTTCACCTTGCTATCGCCTTACAATTTAGGTCCTAGCTTAGACATCACTTCTCAGAGTAAACCTCCCCTAACCACACACGCGCCTCCAAGATGTTCCCATGTCACGCACATTTTCTCCATTGTAGCACTGAATATACCATCAAACAATTGCCTATTTACTTGTCTGTCTCTTCCACTCAACTCAGCACTCCACAAGGGCACTGCATCCCACTTCTACATGGCACCGGGCACACAACCGGTGTGCAATTAATGTTGATTGAATAAATGAATCCTTTTATACATGATTCCTTTGCTCCAGAATTGTTTCATGGATACATATCTTATTTTCCAAACAAACAAGTCCCTTGTGGACACAGGCTCAATAATTCTTTTGTCGCCCATAGGGGAGCTCAATTTGTTAGTAAATCAGTGCACACTTGTGTCTGACACCATTCTGTGCAGAGGTTTTCATATCTCCATTTTGCAAAGAAGTTGTGACCTGCCAGTGGAGACAGAGTTGGTAAGAAGTAAAACCAGGACTAGACCTGAGTTTCTGATTCCTGGTCCTTTGCCTAGCTTCATCCCAATTAGCACATCAGGGAAGTTCTCAGGAAATATAGGATAGGTTGAAAAATTCCTCATTAAGGAAGGTCTTCTGTTGGTGGGTGGGCTTCCCCATGGGGTGGACAATGAGCTTTTGGACCCCACTGAGGCCTGGTTCTCAAACTGCTACCCTGGCCCCTATGAAGGGAAGCTGGTGAGGGTTCAGCCACCCTGAGCCGCTGTCTCTGCCTGCCCTCAGGAACCTACCAGCCCGAGTGGCCCCCGTGGCCACCAGTCGCAAGAGGCCTTTCTTCTTGAGGATAACACTGCTGCCAATAAGGAAGCTGGACAAGAAGGCCAGGCCCAGGCCAATGTAGAAGCCATAGTTCTTCCTGATCCTCTCCTGCCAGCTGACGAAGGTGGCATTGCTGGGCACCTCGGAACTGAGGTCTCCGACGATCTGGCACAGGACTTGTTGGGAGGAGCAGTAGAGCCTGACCAAGGAACCTGGATAGGAAGACCATGATGAGAGAGTTACTCTGGGAACATCTGCATGCTTTAAAAATATTGGTTGAGACCCTTGTGCATTGCTGGTGGGAATGTAAAATGGTGCTGCTGCTGTGGAAAACAATTTGGCAATTTCTCAAAAGGCTAAACAGAATTACCATATGACC
>JAQZBX010053037.1:0-18967 GCA_029593785.1 Cabassous unicinctus | reverse complement strand
CCCTCCCCTCCCCTCTAGTCCTCTGGCCCTACCCTCCTCATCCCTGCTAGGCTTCCACCTGTGTCCTCTAAGACAGAGAGGCGCGCAGTGGTCCTGCAGCGAAGGGGACTTGGAATGAAAGCATCTGCTAGCAGAGGGGAGCCTCCTGGCCCTTCGTTCTTCAGAGTGGTCTGGGCCCAGCCTCAGCCTCAGCACCCATCAGAGGGGTGCTCTGTCCCCACCCCAGGCCACCTGAATCAGAATCTCCGTTTTAACCAGACCCCAGCAAAGTGCCCTCAGGGTACTTGCATTTGAAAAGAGGATCAGGGGCTGCATTTGGGACACCAGAGCTTTTAGAAGGTGAGGCGGAGAAACCCCCCAGGCCCTGCCCTGGGCTAACCCACTTTCCACCTGTCAGGTGCTCAGAGGGGTCCCCAGCAGGGCCTCGGCTCTGGACAACTGAATTCTGGCTGGAGTGGGACCCCTCCCCAAGGCGCGTCGGAGCCCCAGGACTTAGGCGCACCTGCTAAGGTCCCGGCACCTGGAGGGAAGAGGAGGGCTCCTGTCTCTGGGGTCCTGGCTCTCTTAAAAACCCAGCCCCTCCTGAGCACACACCAGGGACTAGACCCAGAGCTGGGCCCTGAGACCTCCCCAACCCACCCCAGACAGCAAAATGAGGCCCGAGGCAGGATGGGTGAGGGGGCCCTGCTGCAGGAGCTTCTCCAGGAAGCTCCATGTAGGGGTGCCTTAAATGCGCCTGGAGGATGGGGGTGGAGGCTGGAGACTGGGCTGGGAAGGTCAGATACTGGGCATGGTCTGGGGGCTGTGGAGGCAGGTGGGAGGGTCCTCCGGCAGCAGGGGGCTGCCCCGGAGGCCTGGCCTGGCCTGAGCCCTCAGCCTTCCCCCACCAGTGCTCACTGGGCTGCTGTCCAAGCCAGGGCTGGAGGAGGGGGGCAGGGGCAGCTTCAAGGCACACCCACCCTCAAGGGCACACAAGCCCCTGCAGGGAGCGTCGCCTTAAACTTGGTACCCGGGATGCCTGGACTGACCCTAGCCCGACCCAGTCAGAGCACGTGTCCTGAGTTGGCAGTGGGCCCAAATCCCAAGGTCACTGACCTTGGGCAGGTGACTCAGGCCCGCTGTGAAAGGTGGCAGGGGGCTCTGTGGCACCCTGCCCACCTGGGAGGGTGCAGCCCCGAGCTAAGAGGTCTGGTTCCTGCAACTGCTCCTTCTTGTGTGTGGTGGGTTGAAGTTGTATGTGGCCCAGGAAAGCACGTTCTTAAATCTAATCCATCCCTGTGGGTGGGAGCCCCTTGCAAGCAGGGTCTTGTGACGAGGCTGCTTCAGTTAAGGTGTGCCTGTGTCATCAGGGCGGGTCTTAATCCTACTACGGGGTCCTTTATAAGAGAATGACATTCAGACAGAGAGAGAGAGAGCCACAGACGCAAGAAGCTGAAAGCAAGGAAACCTGGAAGAGAAGGGAGAGCCCAGCAGACACCGCCGCGCGTCGTGCCGTGTGGCAGAGGAGCCCAGGGTCCTTGGGAAGAAAGCATTGCCTTGATGGCGCCTTGATTTGGAAGTTTTCTCGGCCTCTAAGTGTGAGCCGTTTGCTGTAAGCCAACCCACTTCACGGAATCTGCTTTCAGCAGCCTCGGAGACTAAACTATCGTGCTTGGTTCCATTTTCCCAGGACCTGTCCGCTCCCTCTGGAGGCGGGAAGAGGTGTAGGAAGGGCCTCCCTCGGCGGGTCAGTGGCTGCTTTGGAGCAGAGCAGGCTGGAGCCAACGCTGTTTAATCCCCAGGGGCTGTGGAGGGATTGCACGAGCGGGGCACTCTGCTCCAACTGGCTATTTTATAAGTGCATTTCAGATTAAAGAAACAAAACAAAATTTTAAAAAACCTGCCAGCCTTTTTATGTTGAAGATGTTAGAGTCAAAAAACCGATACAGACACGTGTGCTTGTCTGTTTGAAGAGAAATTACACACAATGATGAGACCCAGCCTGGGCCACTACCCGAAGTCATGACTGGGGTGGATGTGTGTGCACACACACAGAGATGCACACAGACACATCTGCACACAGTCACACACATGCACACACACACGTACACACACAGATGCACACTGAGACACAGAGACACAAGTGCACACATACAGATGCATGGGCATGCACACACATAGACACAAGTACACACATGGTGCACACACAGACACATAGGTGCACACATAGGCACACTTACACTCACACACAGACACACAGATGCGCATGTAGACAAATGCACAGCCACACACAAAAATGCACACACAGACATGCTCATACACACAGACACACAGATGCACACACAGATGCACACACACAGACACACACCCACTTTGCACAAATGCACACACATAGACACAGATGCATACACAGATATACACAGAGACACACACACAAGCTTGAAATCTGAGGTCTCACCCGTCCCGGCTTCTTGGCTGAAGTAGACTGGTTCCCCTCCCCACTTTTTTTTTTGTCGTTTGAGAAGACAATATCTGTGTGTGTGTCTGTTACAGTTATGTGTTGGAATACTATGCCACAGTAAATACCTATGAATTTGAAATTAATTATACAATCAAAATAGTATATATAATTAAGATGTGCAGGATATAATATATATGAACCAGAAATATGCCTAATATAGAAATCGCAAACGATATTAAGTGAAAGAGTCAACCCTCAGAAGAACACACCCAGAAAATTCAATTTGTGTCACATTTTTCAAACATAGAAATCTCCACACTGCTCAGTGCTGCAGTCCCTGTGGTAGAATTATCCAGAAATGCATGGGTGTGCCCAACACCAGTGTCAGGACCCAGTTACTCTATGCGAGCAGGCCCCCTCCCCGCTCTCGAATGAAGCAAAAGACGGTACCTGTGGTCCCGAGCGCTGCAGCAGGTGGGCGGGGCAGGCCCCGCGTCAGTCCGGCTGGATGATGAGGGAGTGATCCAACATCTTGCAGATACCCAGCACTTTAGAATTGGGAGTCAGGAAAAGTTTCTGCTCCCTGAAGACCCTTTTGCTCACTCTCGTCAAGCTTTGAAAAATGTGTAACCCATCTTTTTCTTACTCTCTCTTTTCCTTGGCTGCCAGGGAGCTCAGATTCTGGGATGTTTTTCACCTTCCCTTTCTCTCCAAGGTTTTTAATTCCAATTTCATCTTTGCTTTCACCATCCTTTGGACACTTGTGTTTTCATCGCAAAGCATCCCACTTAATGACAAAAATGGCAGCAGCTAACTATAAGGCACAGGGCCAGCATTGAAGCATGTTCCATGAGAACAAGGGAGCAAACGAGGCACGCCCTTGCCCTTAGGTCTTTGTGGAGAGAGGGGACGTGCCCACGGAGCAGAGCCAAAGCCACAGGCAGAGCTCAGAACCGTGTCGACCACGAGTGGGGGCTGCCTGTGCATCTGGGTTCAACGAGAGTGGGCCGTCCACGCTGCCACATGGGCTTCGCAGTCAGGTTGCCGGCTCACCTGTCTCTGGATTCCCCTTTGGACCCTGGAAGTGCCATTCAACGGTCCCATTCACCTCCCATTGTCCACATCCTGAGAACTACTTGCCTGGGGGGAGAGAGGGCACTGGGCCTTTGCCTGAAGGGCCAGGGACGGGAGGGTCTGCATGGAGGAGCAGGGCAGAGGCCGGCTGCCCCGTGTGCTCAGCGCCTGTTTCCCTGCCTCGATGCCAGCAGCCTCTCTCTTCCCCTCTGGATCTGTCTTGGTGAGACTGTCGGTCAAGTCCTGCCTCCAGGGAGAGCCTGTGACCCGAGCTCTGCTGTCCCTTCCTCCTCCCAGAACATGAGGCTGGAGGGACAGAGGCAGAGGTTGGATGTGGCTGGAGAGGCTGCATCAGGCAGCGGCCCCTCCCCTGGAGAGGCTGAGGGTGGTCCCTGGAGATCCCCGGAGCTGCCCTGGCTCCCATCCTTTCTGAGCCGGCTTCCTGGGGTGCTGTGAGCCGCCCTGTCCTGCCAGCCAGTCCACTTTCACTTGTGGGTAGTGCTGCAGGTGGTTGTGACGTAAGCTAATCAAGGTCAGCTTCTGTCACTTGCAACCAGACTTCCACGTGGAGGAGGAATCTGACGTCCTGTGGGCCTCGGCAGGGAAGAGCAGTGGACTGCTTAGTGTTGCAGTTTGAGTCTTTTGTGTACCCCAGAAAACCCTGTTCTTAAAGCTCATCCATTCCTGTGAGTGTCAGCCTATTGCAGGTGGGACTTTGTGACTAGACTCCCCTCCCCACATTTCTTTTTGTCCATTAAGATTCAGTTAAGGGAGCTTGGCCCAGGGTGGGTCTTAATCCTCCTACGGGAGCCCTTTCTAAGCCACAGACACAGAAAAACGCCGCAGAGGCACAGAGGAACCAGAAGCTGAGAAGGCCCCGGGAGCCGAGGAAGCCACTTCATTCAGAAGCTGAAAGGCCCGGAGGAGAGGGGAGAGACGAGCACATGACCCTGTGTCTGATTGCCCAGAGCTACAGCTTGGGGAGAAAGCATCCCTGGTGACGCCTTGATTTGGACACTTTCACGGCCCTAGAACTGCAAGCTTTTAACCTAACAAATCCCATGGTAAAAGTCACCCCACTTCTAGTCTATTGCTTCGGCAGCGTTTAGCAAACTTAGTGATGTCCACCCTGAGTGGAGGCTGGGGAGTGCTGGCCCACGTGTCAGGCGACGCCGAATTTGGTGTGAGCACCACCCCCTCCATCTCCACTCCAGACTCCACCAGCCTAACCAGAAGGCCAGGCAGGCACTGGGGCTCTCTGCTTAGCCTTTGTAGCCCAGGACTAGTCTGCTGGAAGTCCTTACTGATGTCTAACCTTTGCCTATACCCAACCAGCTCACAATAATCAGCCTCCTTGTCAACAGAACATGCCAGGAGATGGATTTAAGGAGCTGAGATCTCCTGCACCAACTCCCAGACCTGCCAGGCCTCTCAAGAATGTTTCCATTTTCCCAGCTCCCCACATGCCTGGGGACAAATCCACGGTCCTGGGGCAGGGTGGTAACCTTCCCAGCACGGCAGCTGTTGCGTGGCGAGGCCAGCCAGACATATCAATCGTAAATCCCCTTGCTCATCCCCACCAGGGGAAGGAAGCTCTGCGTCCGCCCTTGAAGGACGTGCTGGTGACTCGGGGCAGTGGAGAAAACCCATTCCGTGTGATGATGGATGCCTGATTCTGTCCAGGTGCTCTTGGCTTCTCGCATGGAAGCCAAGACACATGTAAGAGCCTTTTCAGGACACTAATTTACATGACAAGCACACAGGTGAGGAAATATCGTATTTCACCGGGTTTTACTGCGGCCCGATTGGAAAGCTGCCCCTCTCCAGACCCCGGTCATTAATCTCCGGCCGGAGCAGGCCGAGCAGATTGCATTTGTTCTTCTCCGACATGCCCAGTGGCCAGACGGGAGAGCGTCCTGTCTGGCTTTTTCCATTTTCCTCCTAGCAGGTTCAATATTTTAACAAATCCAAGGGCTGTATAAACTGGAAGTGGTTTCCCAGAAGCGGGCTTTGCATGCCACACTTCTGCCACGGTCATTAATTAGCGGCCAGTGAGTGATGGACTTGGCGCCTGTGCCCCTGTTTGCTCCTTTGTGCATCCTCTGGCTTCCTTTCATCAGGGTGTGATGACAGCTTCTTTGGGGTGCAGGGCAGGGTGTGTTGGGAGCCCGGGATTTCCATGCCCTCGGTTGGGGTGTGGCTGCAGGGCCCCCTATTCACCCGAGCTGAGTTAGTTGATGCCCAGAGCTGGCGCCCAGCTTGAGGTGACGTCCTTGGGTCCATAACTGTACAACACACGGTCTTCACCCTCAAGGCAGTGGCCAGGAGACGGACTTGGGGAGCAGCAGCTCAGGCCCTGGGCAGATGCTCAGAAGGAAGGGGCTCATGGAGGGTGGGGAAGCCTAGCCTGGGGAGGGAGGTCTGAGCCAGAGTGAGTTTGGTTCCTGCTTCTCTCCATTCACAGTGGAGAAACTGAGGCTCAGAGCGGCGAGGCAGCTTCCCTGGGAGGCACATCGACAAGGCGAGGGGCTGGGACTTGAACCCAAGACCTTTCCCCTACGTGCCCACACCCTCCATCACCCACTGCTACCGGCCTAGAAGTCAGCCAGGTGAAGCCCGAGAAGGCTTCCTGCAGGAGGCGGTGTCTAAGGTGGCTCTGGAGGATGAAGAGGAGTCAACGGAAGGAAGCGAGAGTAAAACTGTCCTAGGAGGCTGGCGGGAGCTTCAGCCTGAGGGGCCCCTGGGAATGCCCAAGGGGCTCGACTCGCTTGGAGGCAATTCCGTTTTCTTTGCTGAGCAAACGTGAGCCTGTCCCGTGGCCAGTGCTGCCCCACATACAACATCGTCTCCTTTAAAGACACGTCCACTGCGAGGAGGGACTGCGACGAGTCTTATTTCACCGGCCGCCCAACTGGGGCTCAGGGAGGGCATGTGGCGTAGCCAGGGCCTCACCTTGGCCTTCCTTCCCAGGACGGAGTTGCTTGCAGAGGGTAGGAATGATTCAGGCAGGTGGGGGGAAAGGAGGAGAAGAAACAGGGAGTGTGTGCTCCATGGAGAAGCACAGTCATTCCAATCACAGATGGGGAAACCGAGGCATGGGAAGGTAAGTAGGCAGCACCAGACCACTGGGTAAATCAGAGAAACCTTGGAGTCTG
This sequence comes from Cabassous unicinctus, assembly GCA_029593785.1. NCBI lineage: Eukaryota > Metazoa > Chordata > Mammalia > Cingulata > Chlamyphoridae > Cabassous > Cabassous unicinctus. The sequence goes on along the minus strand of JAQZBX010053037.1, from coordinate 12,298 downwards.
GTGGCTCTCCACCCTCTGACTAGACTCACAGACGTCTCAGCAGGCAGGAAAAGTCAAGGACATCAGGGAGAGGTCATGGCCCCTGACATGCCTCCTGGGAAGTGACCAGAGGCAGAAGCTGCGTGCCTCCTCTGAGCCTGCCCTCCTGTGCATGGCTCTGAATTCCCCAGACTGTGCATTTGGAGGGAGCAGCCCAAACAGTTCCCAAGCAGAGAGAGGATGCACTTGTGTTCTGTTTGCTTTTATTGCATGTTAGTCATTAATTTAAAAATTGCTTCCAGGGAACATATAATCAAGACTCAGTGGCCACAATATTATTTCTCATGTTTTCCATCTTTTGTGGAATGTTGAGGATTAACTGAAACAGTGACTAAGTATCCAAATGTCACAATTGGCTGGGGAAACATTTTCCATATGAATAAATACGTGCTGTTGAAATCAAAATGCAAAAAAATAAAAACAAAAAAAACCCACAAAAAAAACAAAAAAACACCCAAAGCAAAGAAATCTGCAGCGAGGAAATATAGAAAGGCAAAAGGCAAATCATCTATTTTTATGTTGGGTGATTGTGTCCCTCTGAAATGTGAAATGCTGGGTTTAAATATTTGAGGTTAGGACATTTCTCCTCATTGGAATTATTACTAAGCAAACAGAGCAATTCCCCAAATCTGTTTAGGGGGGCCGTCTCGGGATGTTAACAGCTGTGGAAGTGCTCTACTCTCTCTTAGCAGGTGAGGTGGCCAGGTCCCACTGCCTTGAGGTGGACACACACTGGCCTAGCTTTGGCTGATGAGATGTGGGGAGGGGTGACACTGGTCGCTTCTGGATGGAAACTTTGAGGCCAGACTCCTGCCAATCTGTGTTGGACATGTGGAATGAGGGATGCACCCCTGTTGTGGAGCCACGGAGAATTGGGGGTTGCTTGTTACTGCAGCGTAACCTGGTCTGACCTGACTGATACAATGTGATGCCTCAAAATGATTCTGGTCAAAGCACCTTGGCCAATGCTGGGTTGAACAAAGCCTGACAGGAGCTCAGGGTTTCCTGGAGCCTTCACAAACTAGATGAGGGGCTGAGAAGACGGGCCCCTCAATCCCTTGATGACACGGGCCCTCCTTGTGGGATGTTTGAGGTCGGGCTCTGCCGGGCATGCTCTGGGAAGCCCTGAACCCCGCCCCCGCCAGCCCCCCATGACAGCACTGGATCCCCAGGCCGCCCCTCTGAGCCTGAGACCTCCGTTGTCATCACCATTTTACAGAGGACAGGACCTGCCAGACGTCACCCACGGTAGCACTGTGATTTGGATCCTGTCCTTGACCCCAACGTGGCGCTCTCTCTCCTGAGAATATTTCATTCTTGGCTGCTCCTGATTCTGGGATAAAAAGTCCCTTTTGGCTCAATTATTCCTGAGGCAGGGGAGCCTGAGCAGTGCCTAAGAGTCCTCCTACTAGGGTGACAGTGATGCCAGCAAATTCATCACGGAAAGTGAAGGAAGCTGTCCCGAGGCCACTGGCCGCACAGAGCTGCGGGCCGAGCAGAGAGGGGTGATCAGGCGACCGGGGAAGGTGGACGCCCGAGGCTCGCCCACGCCGTGGAGGTGCTGGGAAAGCCACAGCTGCGGCTCCCAAAGCGCGCCAGGCCGTGGGACGCTGTTGGGCAATACTGCTGACCCCAGAGAGAAAGGGGGGCAGCAGCGGCACAGGGCCCCCACCCCCACCCCACCCCACAAAAATGAAACCAGGTAATGACTGCCATGATGCGGAGACCCTGTGCCCTTAGGGGCGCAGCGGCTCCCGACAGACAGGCTGATTTGCACACAGAGGGAAATGGCATCCCCGGCCCTCCCTCCCCTCACCTCCACCTGTCCACGGAGCTGCTTCTGCGGGCTGAGCCCGGGGCTTCAGGCGATGAAATGTCCCCAGCTGAGAGGAGATGTGGGTCGCGTCCCACGGTGAGCACTGCCAGCAGCTCCACGCTCCTGGACAATGGAGAGGAAGGGTCAAGGCTGCCCACAGGGCTGGGTCTGCAGCGGCGAAGAGGCCCAGGAGGGACGGTGGCACTGCCACACCAAAGCTGGGGACCGACAAGGCTTGGGGAGTCCTGGCAGAGCCTGGTGGGCAGCCACGTTGGTCTGCACGTGCACCATCCCCCAAGGTCCAGACGTAATCCTATCGTCACCATCTGCAATAAGGGACAGCGCCTGATGGCAGTGGAGAGACTTGCCCTGCGGTCAGTGGACGGGCCCCAGCCAAGGTGCCCCACGACCAAGTCTGTGCCCCTCGCGCTGCTCAGAGCCACCCCAGGAGGGGGAGGCTGGGGCTTGGCTGCTGGGACCCTGGGGGTGTCAGTGGTCCCGACCCAGCCTCTGAGCCACCTGTGACCTGCACAATCCACCCCCACTGAGCCTAGTTCCTCCCTAGACAAGAGAGCCTGGGGCTGGCCAGTGTCCAAGCGGCTCTCACGTCTCCAGGGTCTGTCCCACCTGCTCCCCCCTTCCAGGTTGAAAATATTGTTACTCGAATAACAACAGGAAGACAGTGAGTGCCGGGTGAGGCCAGCGCCTGTGATGGCAGGCTGGCCTTGCAGCGAGGTCGCCTGCCGGTGAGAAAAGTTCTCCGAGATGGATTCTCCTGCCCGTGACATCAGGAAGGGGCCAACTCCACAGAGCACTCTGAGAAGGAGAATTCCGACGGGGGTGGCCCTCCGAGGACCTTGGCTCTCGGGGCCTTTCCTAGTAGTGGGCGAGGCCAGACAGCAGCTCCGCCCCAGGGCTGGGGGGTGGGTGGCGGAGGGCAGAGCAAGCCGAAGGGGAACTCTGGCCTGGGAAGTGGTCGGCCATCCTGGGGTCAATCAAGACTGGCTGCCAGGTTCTGGAACATTCATTCAGCAAATAGTGGGCAGCAGCTCTGAGCCAGGGATTGTGGGCAGTGGTCACGGGACACACGGGGCCCTTGGGCTGTGGGGCTGGGGCCCTAAAAGAGGCAGGCAGGCGATGAGCAAAACCAGTCACTAGTGTAGGCTGATAGGCGTGAAGGCCGCAAAGGGGGCAGGAGTGCGGGGGGTGAGGGGCTCTCATTTTAGATAGGGGTCCGGGCAGGTCTCTAGGAGGCGGCATGGAGCAGGGACCTGAGAACCTGAGGGAGGAGCCCTGCAGGTACCTGGGGGAGGGGCGCTTCAGGCAGAAGGAGGAGCACATGCAAAGGCCCTGGGATGAGCTGGGCTGGCATGTTGAGGAACAGCAGAGACCAGGAATCCCGGAGAGAGAAAGCGAGAGCGAAAGGGAGGGGTGGGGAGTGAGGCCAGGAACAGAAGGAACAGAACTCGGGGTCTCGAGGGCGCTGTCAGGACTTGGGCCTGACTCAGTGAGGCGAGAGCCTTGGAGGGTTTGCGGTTACAGAGGGGTGTGGGGGAGGAAGCTCTGCACTGAGGGCCGGAGGCCCGGGTGGGTACATCGCCTCTCTGAGCCTCAGTCTCTTCTTTCGTAAAATGGAGGGAACAGCACCTACTCGGTGCCCCTGGTACCAAGGTCTGGGTGGAGAGTCCTGGGAGAAGCAGTGCAGTGTGGACCAGGTGGCTTTGGCTGCCTTGGTTTCCCCAATGAGACCAAAGCTATACATTTGGCAGAGGAAGCAGGGCGTTTTCATCTGGAGGAATTCCACGCAAGCCTCATGCAGCGAGTGGCGTTCCCCCATCCCAGCCAGGCCTCGCAGCCCCCCACTAGTGTGGCATTAGTCAGCGTTCTCCCCACCTCCCCATCCATGGTCTTAGGTCACCCCCAGGACACCAGGGCCAGCATGACGTGGGGGACCCTGTCCCTTTTGAAGAGGTTGGACCACTGAGGCCCCAGGTCACTGAGTCATCCTCACAAGGTCATGTGTCCCAGAGAGTGGCACTGCCGGCCTTGGAACTCAGCACCCCTGACCCACCACGAGCCCGAAGACCCTGGAGTCAGACAGCCTGGGCTCCAGGCCTGCCCCAGGCGTGCGTGGCTTATCCTGCCTGAGCCTCAGTTGCCTCATCTGTAAAACGGGGAAACTATGCACATGGAAGCAGCTGGTCAGAGCCCCAGAGAAGCGGCCTCCTGCTCCTCACACCCCCGTGTCGTCCCCCTGCCCCCGCACCATACCGTGGCTTGGTCCTCGTGGCTTGGTCCTTGTGGTCCTCGTGGCCGTACACTTCCGGGAGGCGGGTCCTGCACTCACCACGTCGTGAGCAGCCACAGGGAGAGGCCCCCGTGGCCGGGAAGTGAAGCCACCCCTGGCAGCCCCCTGAGTGAGCCGGCTCCGAGCAGGACCCCCAGCCAGGCGAGGCTTCTGGGGGGGCCGCGGCCCCTGCAGCCTCACAGGTGTCCCTGAGTCAGAGGCGTCCAGCCGAGCCTCAGGGACTGCACCCCTCAGGGGATAAATGTGGCGAGTGCTGGGGGCTGTTTGTTCCGCAGCCACAGAAGACGGAGCCCTAGGCCTAGACGGTGCGTGCGGGACACGCTCAGGCGCAGCTGGGCCCCGGGGCAGAGCGGTGGCCGTTGCTGCTTCCTGTTAGTTTTCTAACCCAGGGCTTGAGCCAAGGTTTGCCTTTTCTCTCTTCCAGCGCAGCTCAGGAATTTGGGTGGTTTCCAGAGCAGGCGTGAAATTTTATGAGAAGCTGTAACTGGGGTGCTTTTGCTTGGGTGAAATTGGGGAAATTTACAAGTGGCCACGGCGAAGGAGGGCGGCTCTGCTTTATGCTCTTGTTTGACGCCGGGCTCTCGAGTCTGCACACTTCAGAGCAGAAGATGCGGGAACTGAATCAGTGTGCGCATTTGGGCTGCTGATGGGTTTGCTCAAAGCCATTGGCTTGCTCATTTTTAATCTCTTCCTCGCCTTTTTAAACAGCTACAGCCAAGTGCAGCTCAAGCACATGCTCCCAGCGGTGGCTCCCAGCCTGCTCCCCGTCCTTGTCCCCCGTCTCGAGCGTCCCTTCCAGGGTGAAGGAGGGTTCCAGCCCTGCGGGGAAGCTGGGAGCAAAAACTGAGTCCAGAGGATGGATCAGAGAGTCGTGATGGGATTTGTGCATGCGAAATTGTGCAAACATTTGTGGCCGTGTGCACTTGGCTCTCACCATGTTCTCCAGGGGTCCGGTGGTCTCCTCCTCCCAGAGACTAGGCAGTCTGGTCAGAGCAGAGCCAGCTGGCATCGGTGCGCTGCCACTGCCTCCCCAGCGGGCCTGGGCCTTCGTCCAGCCTCACGTGGCCTGTGGCCCTCACGTGGCTTCAGCCAGGGCCTGGCCTCCTGGAGGGCCCGAGAAAGGTTTATCAAGATTACCAACGACTGCTATAGGCCAGGCTGGCACCCCCAAACCCGGGGGACCACCTTTGCACTTTGATTTCGGGGGGTGGTGGAGGTGGAACAGAGGTGTGGGGATGTGGAAGGCCGGAGGCGCTTGCACAGACGGCACTGGGCACGGCCGAGGGGGCAGGGGACATGATCGGAGGAGGGAGGACGGGTCGGCTCACGCTTGGGGTCTGACCATGGAGGGCTTGAGGGCCGGGATCCTAGGGGGCCGTGGGGGGCGCTGTGCCTCTGCCAGGCTCCTGCGCCCTGGGGGAGAGGAACTGCTGGCACTCAGACGCAGGAGGCAGCGAGGGGCTTGTGCAGCCCCCCAGGGAGGGAGGCAAGCCTGGGGCCAGGGCAGTGGGAGGTGCGGCGGGGTCAGTGTGTCCTAACAGGCCGGATGGAGGGGCGAGGCAGGGGTGGCAGGTGATGGGAGGGGCGTCCTCACCACCTGGGTGTCCTCTCAGCTCTTTGCTGGAATCCACATGAGAAGGCCCGGGGGGCCCGAGGGAGGAGACCCTGATGACACAGAGGCGGAGCTTTGCTCCCCCATCCCCAGCAGCTGCACCAGCCGTCGTGGCTCTTTAGCTGGAGTCTGAACAAAAGGTCAACGTCAAGAACCTTATCGACCAGTGGATCCAAAACAGAGCTCCGAGTCGGCGATCGAATGCATCGATCAGGCATTGGTGTTCTCCATGCCTGAGGAGCCACAGTCTAGGGGGAGAGACGGACAATAAACTCAGCAGCAGGGCAGAAAGTGGCGCGTGTGCTCAGCGAGGAGCGTGCCCAGGGCACTGAGGAACTCAGTGAGCTCCTGGGGAAATCAAGGAAGGCTCCCCAGAGGAGGGGACCCTGGGCGGGTCTTTGAGGGATTTTCTGGGGGCAGGGGTGGAAGGAGCCACACAGGGTAAGGCACAGAGTCAAGGACAAATGACTCACTTTTGGGAATGTGTGCCAGAGGGGGTGGGGGAGAGGCCTGGGGGCTACAGAGCGAGGCTGGGACGAGCTTCGAGAACCGAGTGGGCAGGGCAAGCAGGCCTGGGGTGATGGACAGCCTGGGGCGTCCCAGGCAGGGTGGCTGCAGGGTGGACGGTGGAGCTGGGCGGGGAGCATGATTAGGGGGTCCAGCCCGATCGTCAGCAGCTGGACTCCCATTCACCACCCCCCACCCTCACGCCACCGCTCCCTCCGCCACCTCCATCCCCGCCAGCCTCTCCTGGGAGCTGCCGGGTCTGCAAAGCTTTGTCACTGCTCCTGCAATCCGGGGTCTGTCTGGATTGCACCCCCTTCCCCTGCCGAGACTGTGGTCCTCGGACCCCTTTCCTTGACACAAGGGATGAGTTCCTCACGAACGCAGCTGCTGAGGGCCTAATCACAGGTGCCATCCAGGCTTATGGCACATATTTGGAATGAAGGCTACTTTTTTTTTTCTTTTCAGAGAGATAGGTGCTACCTAACAAGTCACATTCCTTGATTTAGAGACTGATAAGTGTCAAGATAACAAGGCTGAAAAAGAAAGTGCATCTTGGCCGGTTTAAGGCAGACCTCCACCGGGCCCCGGAGAAAGGACCAGGGGCTTCTGATTTGGCCACAGGATTTTGGGGAGCGCTGGCTTTCCCAGAAGCAGCCGTGCTCCTGTGGGGACAGAGGCAAGCAGCGTGTCCCCCCTTGCCAGCCCCCCAGCCCACCCCATGCACGTTTCTCACCATGTTTCCACCTTTTAACAGATGGGACTATTTTAAACCAGCCTGTCAACACCTCTGGAGTTTTTTATTCTTCACGTTGAAAACTGACAAAGCTGCTGCGCTGGAGGAGGTGCAGACACTCCCTAGCACCACGGGCGTCTGTGGGGGTGGGGTGGAGGAAGAGAAGGGCACCCCACAGCCGGGCGCGGGAGGCAGAGCTGGGGGCTCAGAGAACACTGTCCACCGGCGTTTGCTCCTGCGTCCTCCTCGCGAGGGAGCGAGACTCCACTGGGGTGGGCGGCTTCTGTGGCTGCTGCAACGAACTGGGCAGCTGAAAACAACAGAAATGTCTTCTGTCCCAGTTCCGAAGGCTAGAAATCCGAAATCCAGGTGTTGAGAAGTTTGGTTCCTTCTTGAGGCTGGAGGGAGGGCTCCTTGCTCGCCTCTCCCAGCTTCCAGTAGTGGCTGGCGGTGCTTGGTGTCCCCTGCCTGGTAGACCCACAGGTCCCATCCCCGCCTCCGCCTCCACAGGGCCTTCTCCGTGTGCCTCTGTCTCTGGGCCCCCACCTCCCTCTTCTTATCAGGACACTGGTCACGTTGGATTTAGAGCCCCCCAACTCCAGTGTCACAACATCTCACCTTGATGACATCTGCAAAGACTCTGTTTTCAAATAAGGCCCCATGCACAGGTTCCCAGTGGATGTGGATTTGGGGGAGCACAAGTCAATCCACTCCAGGTGGGCCGTATTCCTCCATGGCGACCCCCGCCCCCGCCCCCTGGGTGTGACGGAAAAGAAGACAGACAGACTGGGCTCTTGCTTCCTGCAGTGTGGAAGGAGCCTCAGAACCTGCTTCTAGCTTTTCCGTTGCACAAACGAGGGAATAATTCAGAGGAGCGAGGTAGGGGCTGCACGGGCTTTCACTGCCTCCCCCGGGGAGTGGCGCTTACATCTCTCTGGGGTCCTGGGGAGACGTGGGGTGGCTCCTCTTGAGCACAAAGGGCTGTCTCTGCCTCCAGCACTGATCTTGAGCCAACAAATAACCGTGTGGGTCGTGGCCATTGCAGGGGTGGAGCCGTGGCTGGGAAAGTAAAGCAATTATTTAAACGATGGTTAATTTCGGGAGCGCTGCATAGCCTTTTAAACCCGCATTAGATGCCTTATTACCCTGCAATTAGATCCCCCTTTAGGACAAAGCTTTCAAAAGGCCTTTGCCGCGCCAGTGAGCAGGCCCGGCGGCTTCCTGGACAGAGGGCAGCCCGCTTCCTACCAGCCAGCCTGTGGCGGTGACGATTGTTCTCCGAAAGCACCGCAGGCCTGCGGGGGAGTGGGAGGGCATGCCCGGGGGGCAGCCGAGGACCACCCACAGCCCTGCCACGGGCGGCGGTGAGGCCGTCACTCTCCGTGTTTTGTCCATCCATCAAGGCCAGCTGCGCTGTCACTGCAGCCGGGTCCCAGGGACTGAAGGACGTTGACGGAGGACCTTCTTGCGGGGGGAGGTTAGGAGGGGGGCGCGCCCTTCTGGGAAACGGGAAGGGAAGCTCGGGGCGGGCGGCAGTCGGCGCGGCGAGGGTTCGTGTCCTGGCGCGGGGGCACATGTCCGCCCCCAGTGGACGGCTCCCAGGGACCCCACCCGCTGCCGGAGCCCCGGGCCAACGCGGCAGAGCCGGGCGGCGCCTCCGCCTCCTCTGTTCTCTCCACCTATCGCTGTTCCTAAAGGGGACACTGTGTCTCGTTCCCACCCACCCTGGCGGAGGTGTTGCGTTCGCGCTTGTGTTTTTAAGTGGGGGCTGCTGGTTTCTCTTTGTTGGCGGGGAGCAGCCAGGGAGAGCAGAAGGACGTCCCATATGCTGGTAACAAAGCGCTCGTGCCGCCGCCGGGAGCTGGCCCCTCCTCCCAGGACCCCTGGGGCCCTGCCTGGGCCAGGGGTGGTCAGTCGGGCAGGGTGCGTCCCCCACCTCTCCAGTCCCTGGGAGCCCCTTTCACCACGCCTCTAAATTTAGGTCCCCGGATGATTCATCCCGCAGCTGGCTGCGGCCACCACGCCAGGCTCCCCCCTCCAAGGTGCCATTGCCCGCCTTTAAAAATAGCTTTATTGTTTTCAACTGATTATAAAACTAATGCTTATTGCAAAAGCGTTCAGAAAATTCAAGAAGCATGAAATAGGACACCCTGACTGCCCACAATGCCGCCGTCCGGTGTCTGTGCACACATGCCTGCGTGTAGCACACGGCCGCAGTTCCCATGCACACGTGTGCATGCGTGCCACACACGGCTGGAGGTAGTGCACTCACACTTTTGCCTCTGGCTGTCTTCCACCGATGGTTCCGTGGAAATCTTTCCATTTCCACCAATGGAGCGCCGTGCGGCCACTTCCTTGGCTGCACCATGTCTCTGCTAACCCCCTGATTTTGGATCACGTCTCAGCAAGAACCTTGGCTCTCCTGCCACATGACCTTGGGTGAGGCAGGAACCTCTGGATGTCAATCCAGTTTGGAAAAGCAGGCCTATGGTGGTACCTATGCCAGCACAGTGCTGAGCACCTTCAGGGAGACGCAGCTCTCTCCCACAGGGATTGTCTCCTACTTGGGGCTGAGCAGGTACCTGCTGAGACCCCATTTGTATGGACCCCTGCCCCTGTGACTCCAGTACCTGCTGTGACCCCACTTGTGCAGACCCCCTGCCCCTGTGACTCCAGTACCTGCTGAGACCCCACTTGTGTGGACCACCTGCCCCTGTGACTCCAGTACCTGCTGTGACCCCACTTGTGTGGACCCCTTGTCCCTGCACAGATGTGTCATGGTCAAGACAACCTTTTCTGCCCAAGAAGGATACCATGGATTGAGTCGTGTCCCCAAAGGCATGTTCAAGTCCAAAGCCCCAGTCCTGCGATGTGGCTTATTTGTGGACAGGATCTGGGATGATACTAGTTAAGAGGGTGGGCCCTCGTCCACCACGACTGGTGACCCGAGAAGGAGAGGACGTGTGGACATGGACTGAGAGACTGAGGGAGACGGAGGCGGCCACGTGACAGAGCAGAGATTGAAAGATGCTGCCGGAAGCCAAGAAGGCGGGAGCGGTGTGGAAGCACGGCCCTGCCGACCCCTGGACTGTGGCCCTCTGGCCTCTGGGACCAGGGGACTCTGCACTCCCGCGGTGCTTTGTCCCGCAGCCCTGGGAACTGAGCAGAGGGCGGCCCCCCTCGGTCTTCTCAGAACTAGCACAGCAGTGAACATCCTTGCTCTTAGGTCCTGGCCCACTTGGCTGATTTATGTCTAAATTAAGTTCCTAAAATAGGAACTGTCGGGTCTCCTGGTCCCTCCTTATAAACTTGTGAACATGCTTAGGAAATAGACCCAAGAATGTCTGCTGTGGCTCCTAAAAGGCACCCCCCCCCAGCACCCACCTTTGGAGAACGAGGGTGGAAGGGGCTCCCTTGGGAGCTGCAAGGCCCCCGGGAACGGGCACTGCGACTATTTTCAACTCTGCCGGTCCCTAAACAGATGGCATCAGCAGCTGGCTCCGTCCCCACTCCACGGACAACTCGCCACCTGGAAGGCCTCGGCGGAGGACTTGGCGAGGGACAGGGCCACGCTGGGGCCCGGGGGGTGCGCCTTCTCCCCTGGCCGCCGGCCCCCTTGTCTTCCTGTCCAGGGCAGCGGCGGGTGGCTAACTCCTGACGGAGCCTGATGCTCTGAGTGGCCCGATTCCGAGAACACGGCGGCAATCGCCAAGTCCTTGCTCCCGAGGCATTTTGCTCGCTGTGCTTTTTGTACCAGCGAGCTAATTAAGATGAAGGAAAAGCTCCTGGCTTGGCCAGCCTGCCCGTTCCCCCCAGGCCGGTGCTCAAAATAGATCCATTAACCTTTCAGGACCCGAGGGGTGGAGAGCTCCGAACAGTCTTGGCCCGAGCCTGGGGTCTCACCTGGGGCCCTGGGCTGGTGAGCCCCACCTGTCCTGTGGCCTGCCACGAGTGCTCCCTGGAGCAGCTCTTCTGCTGTGCCTGCCTGCAGCACCGGTGTCCCTCGTGGGCCTGGCACAGGGGCTAATGGAATTAAGCCTGCCCAGCCCTGGACCAGCAGCTGTGAGCACCCGTGCCCTGGGGCACACTCGTGGCTGGGTTGTAAGGGTGACTGTTGGCTTTGTCCAGTTGCATGCACAGTCCTCTGGATGGCAGAGAGGCCCCCGCCCGGCCGTGTGTGAGACCCCCCCGGAGGATTTCTGGAGCTGAGTTGGCGGGAGGCCGCAGAGCCCTGGGCCACCAGGGAAGGGGGTGGCTCCACCCCATGCCTCCATGCCGAGCCTGCAGCCCCTGGAGCTGCCCACCCAGGCACTGGCCCTCACCCTGCCCTCCGAGCGCCCCACCCGCCTGCCCCCCACCCTGACCAAATGCTGCCCCGTCCCCATGCCTCTCCGCTCCCTTGCTCAGCCCCCGCTGGGCCCTCACTCCCCTCACCTGTCACTTCCACCGCTTCCTTTGAGGCTTTTTCAAACCTCGCTGAAACCTTCCCTGTCCTCCCAGACCACAGGTAGCTCATCTGCCTCAGGAAGCGGCCTTAGGGATCAACGAGAATCGGGAATAGAGCCATGTCTCAGGAAGGGCTGAGAAGCCTGTGCCATTTTCCTTGGCGTGGCTTTGTAACTAGAGAAGGGTCCTCGCTGGTATCTGCCCCGCGCTTATCATGGGCCAGAGCTCCGGCTAAGCCCTCTGCAGCCTTCCTTTAATCCTCAGAGGAAGTCCTCTGTCTTAGATTGCCAAAAGGCTGTTGATGCAAAATACCAGAGATGGGTTGGCTTTTATAATGGGGATTTTATTTAGGGCAAAGGCTTAGAGTTCCAAGGCCATGAAATGTCCAAATCGAGGCATCAGCAGAGATGCCTTCTCAGGGTCCTGCCACATGGTGAAGCAAGATGGCGGCTGATCTCTGCCGAGGTCTCTGCCTTCCCCTCCAGGATCTACCGTCTCCCGAGCTCAGCTGTGGGCAACCAGGCACAGGGCTTGTCTCTTTCCAGGCCTCCTCTCTGTCTCAGCTGCTCTGCTTTCTTCCCAAGTTTGGCTGTGAGCATTGGGCATGTGGCTCGTCTCTTCAGCCTTGAGCTGCTCTGTGGACCCAGCCTCTTGGGAGCTTGTGCTTAAGCTTTGGCTGCTGGCGATCCTGGAGTCCTTTCTCACATGGCAGGGTCAAAGTGGCAGCTTCCTTTCTCTCTGTGAGTCTCTCTCTGTGCCTCTGTTCCTATCAGACCCAGCAAGAAGGCAGAGACCCAGACTGGCTCACGCCCTGCTGACAGAGTCCAGTCAAAAGCC
>JAQZBX010053036.1:0-18989 GCA_029593785.1 Cabassous unicinctus | reverse complement strand
ATAAAGCCAGACCATTGCCCTGGGACCAAAAATAAAACAAAACAAAACAAAATACCCAGAAAATTAAAAAAAAAACACACACATAGAAAACACAAAAACAAAATAGCAACAGCAATAAAACAATAAAACCAAAAACCCAGACATGAACTCTAGAGAACAATAGGCAGCAATCCTCTGAAGTCCTCTACCTCATCAATGAACTCTGAAATTGCTCGTCTACCCATTTACTACCATTTACCAGACTGTTTAACACAATAGATGGCACAACTTTAGGTAGAATGAACACATACCCTGATGTGCTGGGAACAGTCCTACTGTCCCATTTTATGTCTGACTTTCCAGCATGATGATTAATATTGGCCTTTTTTCAGTCTTAAAAATAGATTATCAACCAGCTTGGTTGATAAAATATTTGGTTATACTCTATTTAAGCTACATTATCCATGAAGCTTAGTTTTAGTCATCCACAACACACAATAATTCATCACTTCATTGAGTTGGTGATTATGTTTGACAAAAATTCTAGTTACTCATATCTTCCAATGTTTTTGCTTTGCTTCGCCCTATTCAATAGAGACATCACTTTCAGATTTGAATGAAATACAAAAAATTCGAGCATTCAACATACTTGCACAGGAATGAACTGTCAGATACAGATTTTATTTAAATTCTGTGTCTGTCTTTGAAAACAAATTGCCATATTTACTTGATTTCATCCCCATCCTCTCTACCCTAATTGTGAAGCCAAATAAGAAAGCTGAATTGCTTGAATAAATCTTCCATATTGTGTGTTTGACTTTGAAACATAACTTAAGATATCCTGCAGAAGCCCCTTGGGGATTTTGAGAACATCAGTCAATTACATGACTAGTAGGTAGCCCTTCCTTTTCAGAAACTTTCTTTCAGTGTTACTTCCCTACCCCAGGACAGACCCTAGAAAGTGATATTAAAGAAAACCTGGTAAATGTGCTAAACTCCGTTAAAGTCATTGAGTTGGTTTCATTAGGAGCAGAGAACCTCCACCAGGTCAAGAAATGATGGAACATGAAATGGTCCTGTAACAGCTGTTCCATCCTTCTGGGAATCTAATATATCAATCACCAAATTTGTAACAAAAAAGGAAAGAAAATTCTAGTCATGAATAAAATTTTTAAATCTGTTTGACAATTCTGCTAATATCCATACAAACACATAATCCATAAATAGAATAAAACTTCCTTTTCTTAGGATAACTGTGAAATTATACTTAGATATTTAAATTCCCCCTTCCTCTCTGTTTTAAAGTAAAATTGGGCCAGAAAGTTATGGTTTTAATAAGGGCAGTTTTCCCCTAGTAGAACTCTTCACCTATATCCACAAATACCAAGTGAGCTAGTATGATGTCAGGGTCAACAATGAAACCTGATAATTCTGTTAGACAGCAATGCAAGTTCTGGAGGTCAGATTTCACTATCTGTGCATATTAATAATATAACCCCCACATTCCAAATATGACAACTATATTTCCAAAGATTATCCTTTACCCCATAGAAGAAGTTTTCTCGTCTTCCGTATTACATATGCTATTCAAGTTCTGCTTCTGTCATTTCAATTATTTTATCCTGACCAATAAATTGTTACTTCGGGAAAGACACATTTGCCTGTAAAAATATTAAGATGCTATCAGACAGAACCAATTTAAAGAGGTAAAGAAATTTAACTCTGTATTTAATATTTATTCTTGGGACTTTGACTTCAATATTACAAGTGTTTCATGTTGTTTTTTTAAAAAAAGTCTTTTAAAGATAACTTTATGTTTTAATGGAATTACTGTAAATACTTCCATTGTGGAGAGCACAGGCTTTTTTAAAATAACAAATGAAAAAAGAATCTAATATTAGGTGAATGGGTATTGTGGCTTATAGTAAGAATTTCAGTGACAGCATTGGAAGTTCTGTATCTCAAACAACTTAGTGGAAGGGAAGATAATGTAAAAAACATCCTCAGAGGACTTGTACTGGGCTCTAGTGATGGCAAAGGCACTCATGCCACATGGGCAAGTGAAGCATCTGGAAAATATAACAGCTAACACTCCTATATACTTACTATGTACCAGGCACTGCTCTAAGCACTTTGCACACATTAACTTTATTACTCCTCAGAATATCCTAAAGAGGTAGGTACTATTATAACTCCCATCCACACACGAGGAAACTGAGCACAGAGTCTAACATCAGTAGGCTAGGAAATAGTAGACCTGAGATTTGAACTCAACATCTGGCTCTTGAGTCCTTGTGCTAAACGACTGGGTTGTGTATTTATTGTTTTATGAAATGTGAATGTGGAAAAGGGCAGAATTTCTAATCAATCTACTTTATCTTACATGTGTTTATATATACACTAATAAATTAAATATTGCAGTTAGACATTTGATAATGGCATCTGCATCTCCAAATGTGTGTATATTCAGGTTGACAATTTTTTTGTGTAATCTCCTTAGTCAAATGATGGATCACCTTACAGTCATAAACTTTAATTAATATAGCATGATGGTTATGGGTGCATGCTGTGGAGACTGCATGGATTTACATCTTCTACCATACAATAGCTGTGGACCTTGAATAAATTACTTAAACTCTTCTGGTTCTCTTTTCTTTCTTTTTTTTTATTATTTTTTTTTATTTTTAAAGGAGCTTTAGATTACATAAATGTTATTTTAAAAATATAGGGGATTCCCATATGCCCCACTTCCTCCCTCCTCCACACTTTCCCAATCAACAACATCCCTCATTAGTGTCGTACATTTGTTACAATTGATGAGCATATATTGAAGCATATATAGATTCATCAATTAACTAACTATGGATTACAATTTACATTATAGTTTACACTCTGTCCTGCATAATTTTGTAGGTTATGAAAAAATATGCAATGGCCTGTATCCATCACTGCAATGTCATGCAGGACAACTCCAATTTCTGAAAATGCCCCCATATTACACCTATTCATCCCTCTCCTATCCCTCAGAACCTCTGGTTCTTGCCTCACTTTTCTCATCTTTAAAAGCAAAATAATAACAGCACTCATCTAATGTGGTTGCTAGGAGATGATATCAGAGAATGCATGTAAATATCAATACCTAAGTACTAAGTACTCAATAAATGTTGGCAATTTTTAACATTGCTGAGTCTATGTGGCTACAGAAGCAATAAGATTTTGTCAGAAACCTAACTGGACTTTTAAAAATCTATAATGACTGGATTGAACAAACTATTTTTGAGATAAATTACACACATGCACCCTTAATCTCCCCTACAGATTTTGTATTATTTTATAATTTGCTTTTTGATACCGTGGAGTGCATTAAAATTATGCTCATTTCATCTTCTGTCCAAGATTTTCCAAATTGGGCTTGTCTGCATTGTAATTTTTAGTCTCACAAATATCTTTTGATAGCAGAAATATTACTTGAAAAACCACCCATGTCTTGTAACAGTTGTAGTTGAAAATTGTGAACAGTGCTACAAGTAATTGATTCTATTTGTTTCAACCTATTTCAAACCCTAAAGATTGTTCATCTTTCTGATTTGTCTCCTTTTCTCTCTTCTCTTCCCCTAACACACAGAATTTAATTTAGCAGAAGACAGTGCATAAAATGAATTATGATGTAGAAAATCTGTTTATTTGCAAAGAAAGAAAATGGTAGCATCCCAGACCAGTGAAACAACTGCCATAAAATTTTTTAATGTATAATGTTTCTTAAGACCATAGAGGCATCAGGTTTTATTATAGGCAACCAGAGGGCAGCCTAGAAATTATTTCAAATGTAATAAATTGTAGTCAGGTGTCCTTTAGTCAGTGCACTTTTCATACTTTTTATTAGAATTCTTCATGACCCTCTCAGTTACAGTTACTTCAAACCACCACTGCTTATCATTACAGCTTAACTATTTGCTGTTATAAAGAATGTCATATTAAACTATGTTTTATTATAAGACAGTATTTCCAGGGCTAGATATTGCTGCCCTGGGAGCTTTAAGTCAAATAAACTTCCATTCTTGTTTTAACTTTATAGCTTGCCTTTTGGAGTGAACATGCCCAAACGACCACGTTCTAATTCTTCATTTTGAGCTGATGTTCACATTAATGGCTTGAAAATAATAGTGTCTG
The DNA here is from genome assembly GCA_029593785.1 of Cabassous unicinctus. NCBI lineage: Eukaryota > Metazoa > Chordata > Mammalia > Cingulata > Chlamyphoridae > Cabassous > Cabassous unicinctus. The sequence continues at coordinate 14,840 of JAQZBX010053036.1, read as the reverse complement.
GCCTGAGTATGAGATAGGTCACTGGGCATGTGACAGGTAGGCATTAAGGAAGAGCACCCTAGCTTCTTGTTTGTATGCAGCAGTACATCTTGTTTGTTTGTTTATCAATATTGTCATTTTATTCTGTTCTTACCCAAAGGCTGGAGAATGCATTTCCTGAGAATTTGTTTCCTGAGAATCGAATGGAGATGATTTCTCTGTCATCCTCCTATTGTGTAGGGCTGATAAATAAAGCAGGGGACAAAGGTCTGTGCATTATGTAGAAAAGCAATTAATACTGCCTGTCACAAACATATATTAAATAATATTCATTTGTGACCCATAATTATGGTGAATATATAAATGAAACAAACAAGTGAAAGGGAACTACTGTTTACTAGGCTCTTACACTGTGCCAAGTGCTGTCCTGGGCTTGCAACAAACGTGCATTATCTCATTTAATATTTACAACATTCCTTAATATAGAGGTTGAACTATATGGAATTACCAGTATTTGCCTATTTTTGCCTCACAGAAATGGCAATTTCACGTGGTTCAACCTAAGAAGCAGTATTATCCTCATTTTACCAATGAGTAAACTGTGGCTTACCAAGTTTAAGAGTAACTTGTCTAAGGTCACACAATTGGCCTGTATATATGTACCTATGCATGTATATATGTTATGCACATATTTTGTAATTGGGGTTTAACCCATAGTCCATCGCCAATGCCCTATGCTCTGTCCACTGCACCACACAACTTCCCATATCCTCACAAAAAGTGTTTGAAAAATAAAAAGCAGGGGGTATAAAGAAAGAGGTTTTTTTATTTTAAATCCCAATATTTGCCCCACAGTAACTCTGATGCTGGCATATCTATGCTTTCATTGTAGCTTGGGCAGAAACGATTGCAGAGAGGAACTTTTCACTGCTGTTGAAGAATGGGAGGAAAAGGACTAATTTGATGGTTTGAAAAAACTGCATTCAGCCTTATGATCTTACTGGGTTCCTTTGCACAGAAAAAAGACTCAGCCTTTGGCTGTACACATGATCAAGACAACAATGATCTTATTTTTTTGATTGTTTTCGTTTTGATCAGTTATTCATGGTAATGTTAGTTTAGTGTCACTATGTCAAATAGTGGAAACCTTCTGAGTCAAATCCATAGCAATGGAGTCCTCCAACTGCATCCCTTTGAAAGTCTAGGTTAATTCTTGGCCCAAAGTAAACCCCTGCATTGGGTTTAAAGTTAGTTGTATGCTCTTAGAAAGAGAAATGCTGGAAAGAGTTCTTCATCAGAGTTCTTAAAACAAAGTGAGTGGCTGTTAAATTACAAATGAGAACAAGCCTGCTAAAATGAAATGTTAATGTCTAAGAGTACCAGTTCTTAAACAATGGTGTTATATTAATTTTTGTATTTATATATTGTATTCTTTAAAATCTGAAATGGAGCTTTAAAAATAGATTCTTTGTGGACTTTTCAATTTCATGGAGGGAAAAGTTACCATATCCTAACCATAATGCTTCTCAAGTACTTAAATAAGATTTTTTGTTATTAATACTACTAATTATATTGCTAAGTAAACTCTTTACCTCAAATGAGGATTGTTTTATTTTGAAATAATTTCAGAAGCATGTAAAATCAAGCATTATTATTCTGCAAATTTAGATCTGGAATTCAAAGACAAACATTTTGCCTTTTGATTTTACATCAAGCAGTCAAGATGTTTTTGTCTCTCCCCCTGCAGTCTTAAATTTGCAGAATTTAATGAAAATCATAAATCCCCTACTGTCTGAGATAATGAAATTTCCCCCAGAAGAGAGTATAAATATTTCTTGACTTTTGCTAAAATTTTATTTTAGCAAGATTAACATCATTTAAAAGATTATTTGATTTTAGGTTTATAAAAATCATTTCTTTCCTGGACTCTCTCTCATAGTTCTTCCTTTTATTTCCAAAATTGACTTCTATGCTAAATATTCTAATTTCCAACACGCTCTTTTTAAAGTCTCTGGCAGTTAGAAGTCTGAGGTTCACATTAAAATTTTGAGAGGACCCTGGGAAATTAGACTGAATTCACTGAGATAGCTTGAAAGTTAATAAAAATAGGATGATCTTAGAAAAAAAAAAAACAACAAACGCTGGTCTTCAGATCCACTTCACAACAGCAAGTGTTTAAAAAATAGCCCAAATGCCCTTTGTTTGACTGGGTTTCATATAATGAGAATTAGAGAGAATTAAAGCTGCCAAGAACTTTGAGATCATTTACTCCCCACCTTCTGATTTTACAAATGAAGAATTGAGGGTAAAGAGATATTAAGGGATTTGATCAATTTTACCAATATGACTGTTGTCAGTTTCACCATTGTATCTTTTCTGTCTACCTTTCAGATTGTAGATGACAAAGATTAGATGGTATATAAGTGAGTAATTGAAACCATCTAATTACATCCAAAGCTCCATTAGGATAGAGGTCATGTCATATTTACTTTTATATCCTATCTGTAGGACATAGAAAAATACTGTTTGTGATTTTATTCATTTATTTTACAAATATGTATTGAGAATCTGTCATGTGTCAGTCATTATATACGACAGACAGACTCTGTCTCTGCCTGAAAAAGTCCTCTTCTCCACCCCCTCTGCAGGTGGACTGCAAGTAAGCTGCACCTAGAACTCTGTTGGAGAAATGCTCCTGTTCCTCAGTGCTTCCAGCATGATGAGGTCACTACTGAGTTTCCATTCAGCCAGTCTGCCATTCTGTGTTTGTGAACCGGAAGGTCCAGACCAGGGAAAGGCCCTCACGTGTAGACCAGCTGCTTGGGAGAATGTTTATAGTGACCTGCCAAAGGATGTCCTTGTCAGTGATAATGACACCCTTAAACAAGAAGCCTTCATCTGCCTTTAAGACCCCACAGTCCTCAACAGCAGTGCACATGGAATCAAACATTGACGAACAGCCTATCTCAAGAATCTTTTTTAATTGCGTGTGTGTGGTGGGGAGGGGAAGAGGAGGCGGGTGGATTCATGCTAATGGGAACCCACAGAAGCGTTAATCCGTTGGCAGTTTACTTTCTTAAATTCTTCTGCCTGATCTCTGATGACAATCATCCTCTGTTGCTGTGTTACAAACCACTTCAAAACCGAGTGGCTTAAAACAACAACAGTAATATTTATTTTTCTCACAAATCTGCAATTTAGATAGGGACAGGGCTTGGCAGGAACAGCTCGTTTCTGCTCTACACAGCTTCAGCGGGGGGCTTGAAGGTGGGGTAGTGTGTCCGTCTAAAGGTTCACTCACTGTTGATGCTGTCCACTGGCAGGGACCTCAGCTCTCAACCAGAACTCCTCTACATGGTCTCTCCATGTGGCCTGGGCTTCTGCAAAATATGGCCCCTGGGCTCTGAGAAGGAGCAGCCTGAGGCAGAGGGTCAGTTGGAATCTGTATCACAATTTCTACATCTTCCTTGGAAGTCAAGCAGCATCATTTCTGCTTATTCTGCTTAGTGACTTAGCAAGTCACTAAGGCTAGCCAATAAGGGAATTAGACTCCAATGTTTGATGGGAAGAGTGTCAAAGAATTTGTGGACTTGTTTTAAAACTGCCAAACCCACCATGAGATTTAAATGGGAAAAGGAATAGCTTACATGTTCTTTTGTAGTTAGAGAAGAGATGCTGATGATCCAGGTTAATATCAATGAATAAATAAGTGAAAGAAAGAATTCAAAATATATATTAGATTCTGACATGTGAGTAAAGGGCTATTGTAAGATTAGATATTCTTCATGTTTTTGGTTCTACAGACATGGCCTTACTGTTATTATATGCATTTAGAGCTGCTCTGCATTTACTAAGAAAATATTCTGCCCACTGTTATTCCAGATAAAAACATGGCCTCTAAATCAAATTTACTCGTAGAGCAAAGCACATTTGGATAACTATTTTGTAGAATTCTGTCCCTGTAATGATTCACATATTTGCTATTTGCTTATTTTTTCCTGATGCATAAAGGATGACTCCTCTTTTTGTTTCTAGAATTTCATATCAGTCAAATGTTTATGTCATGCTCATTTTGCCCTCTAGTGGTATTTTATGTCTTTGTTCCACATTTGCATTTAATTTTTAAATCTTTTGGAATATAGGAAGGAAAAGTACTACTCCATCTCCCCTGTCACCACTATTCCATTTGTATCCCATTTTGTAGATGAAGAAAGTAATATCCAGGAAATTTCAGAGACTGTTTCAATGTCACACATCCAGCTATAACTAGAAATTGTATTTTGCTATCCCCTTCCACCCAAACAGAAATAAGCCCCATTGGGCAGAGCAGTCTTGTTCACTGGTGAACAACAATAGTACCTGGCAAATGGTAGGTGTTTGGTAAATATTTGCAAAATGATATAAATAAATGAATGCATGAATCAAGACTAGAACCTGTATCTGCAGATTCCATGCTTTATACTATGCGGTCTATCTGATATCCTCATTATAAATCTTTCACATAGCACTTGATACTTGATTCTATTTTATTTCGTACATACTTCAGCCCCTTGACCTGTCTCTCCCTTTGCTTGTTCCATAACTGGGTTTATTACATTATCATTCATTTTTCATTCATGTTAGTGAGTACCAGCTACCTGCAGAGCTACAGAGAGATACTTGTAATTCACCAGGTACTTCCTCTGTATGTGGAAAAATTTTAGCTAGCAACATGATAGGAGCTATTTTCCCTATTCTATTTTCTTTTGCACATCTGCTCGTTGTCTGCTCATTGTTTGTTTGTCTTCTTTAGGAGACACCGGGAACCAAACCCGGCACCTCCCATGTGGGAGGCTGACACTCAACTGCTCGAGCCACATCCACTCTCCCCCATTCTATTTTTGATACACTACATCTCAATTTATTTCCAATCTGAAAAGTAATGATGATAAAATAAGAACTAAAACTTGCATTGTGCCTCTTACATACCAGGCACTATTCTAAGTGCCTTACATTTATTAACTTATTTAATCCTCAGAACATCCCTATAAGGTGGATTCTATTACTATTATCCTGGATTTACAGAGGAAGAAATGGAGGCACAGAGAGTAAGTGATTTGCCCATAGTCACATGACTGCTGAGCAGTCAAGCCGGAGTTGGAACCTAGGCAGTGTGGCTTTAGGGTCCTTTCTGGCACCCAATCAGCCCCCTCTTAATATTTTTTTCAAAGCAAGTCTTGCTTTATTTAAAGATACAGTATGATATATTTAATCAAGATCATTTAACCCTATATTTTAGCTTTGGGATGCCCCACTGGCTCCCAAACTTTGTTGCTTATTGGAATCCTTTGTTTTTTGTTATTTGCTTTAATATTGATGCCTGGTTCCCACCCCTAGATATTCTAATTTAGTGAGTATGGCATGCCACTTGGGCATCAGGATATTTTAAAGATTCCCCATGATTTTAATGTATAACCAAATTTGGGAACCAATGGGATACAAGCTTATTTAAGAAGGTAAGTTGGGGGAAGGAGGTTACCTATTAGATAATTTGATCATATCCCTTTAAAAGCAAGAGGGTCTTTGTATGTGTACCCATGGAGTGGGGGGTGACTCAGTTATGTGATAAGAAAGAACTCTTATATAGCCGTGTAGGAAAATTTGAAAGGGGGAAAAAGAGTTGGATGGCTTTCCAGAAAAATCTGGTCCATGGAGTGTGAAGGTTGTGGTGAATCTATTTTGGCATTTTATGTTACTCCAGGTAGATGTGCGAAAGAAGTAATAGAGACGGGATAGAGAAAAATCAGTTATGTTCTTAAAACAGTGGATGGTAGTGTCTTTTAGAGCTTATTTAGTTTAACTGCCAATCTTCAATGGGTTAGTGCAAAATGGAGATGAGCAAATATTTCACATTGTTACTGAAGATTAGACATAGCTTTTTGAAGCAGCTGAACCATTATTATGGGATACAATGATGCAATTTCTTTACCTTCTCTATGTTCTTCTTCCTGATTAAATATAATCTTCCAGTGCTCCTCTTCTCAGATTATGTTATTCTTCCTGATTGAACATAATCTTCCAGGGCTCCTCTGATAGGAGGACCCTGTCCTTTTCAAATGAATGATCATCCAGCCACTTGGAAGAGTGTGCGTGGGACCACTCTGCTCTCTGGAAAGGGGATTTCAACTCAGCTGGTGCTCTTGTGAACAAAAACTGAATCATAATGCTCAATGGTATAATGCCTCCCAGTGCTAGACTACTGGCCACACATTTATTTCATCTGAATGACCTCACCAGTTGTAGGATTTTCCTAAATCAGATACTATACTCATCTGCAGAATGGACCCACAGCCAATTCTATCTGTACAAAAAAATCAGCAAGCTACATTTTTTCACCTTTACCAAGACGTCTTATGAGACTGACATTGTGGATAAAAACGTCAATTGCTCTTTGGGCAATAGCTTCAGTGTTATCAAAGACAAAATCTAAGCATTCAAAGTGCTTAAAATAGCCACACGCTAGCAATGAAACCTTTTAACTCCTTCATGTACAGAGAACAAAGCACAGCAGATGTTCCTAAGCTGGATAGTGACCCAGAAAAATCCTCTTGATGCATGGAGATGATTATGGCCTCTGTAGCATCTCCCACTGAAGTCAGTAAGAGTTGCACAGCATTTCCCATAAGACCATAGGCTGTCTTTAGGGCTGAAATTATAGTTTACTCAGCTGCTGGTGGAAATGAGCTCTGACTGGAAAAGACCTTTGTTACAGACTGGTGCAATTTATACAGCAAATTCATGGCTGCCACATTTCTTCTCTGCCCTTCAGTAAGAGGCCCAATTACCTGACTTGCATCTCCTTGTATGAAGAGAAGCAGCTCAGATTTTATACCATATAACTGGGTAGTCTTTGCCACATTTTTGGACACAGCTAAAGTGAGGTTTGCATCAATGGCAGCCACATATAGTTCACTTGCTGTTGTTTTAAAGATACTGTCAAGTTCATCAGAGGAAGGAGGATTATGACCACCAGGGGGAGAAACCAAGTTGATAGCATCAAAGAGTCGAGATAAGGATTTTGATAGATAAACAGCTTCATAAGGTTGCAGTGAGTCTTTCAAAGCCTTTTCTACATAATACTCCAGGTTTTTCGGTATGGATATGTCTTGTGTACCATCTTCCATGTGCTATAAGTCAAAATAGAGGTCTGTAGTTCCACTTGCATTAAAATTCCCTTAAATATTTAGACTGTATGTTGAAAGTGCTTCTGTAAGTCATTACAAAGATACAATAATTTAAGGTATTCTCCTTCAAATACCTGTTTCAAAAACAGAAGAATTTGTTGTCATCTGCAATTAAGAAAAGAGGGCTTTTAGTAACTGATTGTCCTTTTTAAACTATTTCTTCAGTGAAACAAATGTGAGAAACAGGATCTCTCTTCTTGGCTTATACATTTTTCAAACGTTATACCTGTATACAAACAGCACAAATATGATCCATAAGTTTCTCCAAATTGGTCCAGAGGAGAGTACGAAAAGCTGTTTCCTTGGGTTGGCATAGTAGATCATCCAGGGCTCCTTCTCACAGCTGACTGGGAAGGCTGAGTCAAACTTTGATGTCTAATGCACTGTTCATAGTTTCTTCTAAAGTTGCACAATATCCATCCACAACACTGGTAATAGTATCCTTCAAAGTTCCAAGATCATAGAACACCTGAAAAGCTGTTCCAACTTGGGTTGGATTCTGAATCTCCAAACCCTGCTCTACAAGGTGCTTGTCTGGATTTTCCACCCCAGGTCAAGCTCTTGCAATAAAAAATAGTTTGTTTTTTTTTTTTTTCATTTTAAAAACAATTTATTGAAGTATATCATTCATACATGAACATACATAAACAGTAAGTGTTTAGTAAACATTGTGAACTTACAAAACAAACATGCATAACATCATACAGGACTCCCATACATCACCCCACCACAAATACTTTACATTGTTGTGAAACATTTGTTAACAAATTATGAAAGAGCATCGTCAAAGTATTACTACTATCTATAGTCCGTATCTTACTCCCCTACACTTTTTTTTAAGGATCTATTTATTTATTTACTTTTATCCATTCCCACCCCCACCCCACCCCCACCTTTTTGCTGTTTTTGTGTCCATTTGCTGGGCAACCCTCTGTGTCCATTTCCTGCTCTCTCTTCTAATCCTTTTCCTCCTGTCTTCACTGGGATTCGATCCTCGGAAACTCCAGTGTGGGAGAGAGACATCCTACCGCCTGCACCACCTTAGTTCCGGGTTTTTTGGTGCATCTTGTCTTGGCTCTCCCTTGTGTCACTCTCCTGTTACGTCATCATCTTGTTGCATGGCTTGTGGGGCCTGACGGCACACCCATAAGCGGGGCCTGCGGGGCTCACCCACTCATGGGGCGTGGTGGCACACCCATGCCTGGGGCCTGGGGGGCTCACCTGCTTGCAGGGTCTGATGGTGTACCCATGCTTGGGGGCTGGTGGCTCGCGCACCTTCTATATTTTTCTGTTTTTTAATTTTTACTGGGAGGTCCCGGGGATCGAACCCAGTTCCCTCCATATGGGAGATGGATGTCCAACCATTTGAGCCACATCCGTCTCCCTGCTATATCTCTTAAGGTTGACCAAAGATACCTAGAGTTACAGTCATTTCCCATACAGGATGGTCATACAATAAATCAGACTTGGTTTATCACCAGCATTCTAAAAACCAGACCTAGGGAGAAAAACTAGGTCTGGGGACACATGCATGGTTTCTAATATAGCAAATGTTTAACCTACCCTGATTATCACAAAATCAGGACAGTGAGAATATTCGCACAAGTTGTTGTTTATTACTTCTATTCCAGAAAGATCTATTCCATGAGAAAGATAATTAAGTTCATTGACACTGAGCAGCTTTAGTTGTCTCTCTACTTCCCCCTTGCTGTTGTCCTTGGAGTCTCTTACTGAGAAACAAGATGTGTATTATTCCCTGAAGCAAATCACAAGCAACCTGAAATCTTGCTAGTTGTGTAGTATGGGCTACAGTATGGCTCAACAGTTTTTGCTTTCATCCTATCGACAGTTCCCTGGGAGGTCCCAATACTTGTCTGTAAGTTTCCTAGACTGCTCAAAGGAGATATCAGGAAATGGGTTGGCTTAAACAATGGGAATTTATTAGCTTACAGTTTGGGGCCAGGAAAATGTCCAAATCAAAGCATCATAAATGCAATCCTTTTTTCCTGAAAACCAGCTGCCACATGGCAAGGCACATGGAAGCATCTGCTGGTCTCTCCCTTCTCTTCTGATTTCATTGCTTTCAGCTTCTTGCTTTCATGGCGCACGCTCTCTCTCTCTCTCTCTCTCTCTCTCTCTCTCTCCCCCACCCCCACTCTCTCTCTCTGTACTTATTCCCTTTATAAGGGACTCTAATAGTAGGATTAAGACCCATCCTGAATGAGGTGGGTCACACCTTACTGAAGTAATCTCACCTCCTACTTAAAATGAGTTTACTCCACTCCATTAAAGGAAAGTTGCTTGTCTTGCATAGAAATTGAAACCCATAAGAGAAAAAGAAGGATGTCCTCAATTATGTCAGCACCTGATGTTTACTGCTAGGAAAGATCTTAGAGACCCTCATTTTGTCAACCTAGCATATAATTAGGGCTTACACTAGCATCTCAAATCTGTAAATATATAAGAACAAAATATATGATTATGTAGCTTATTGTATCTAGTTTTGTGCTAGACTGATTTTAAAAAAAAGAATGTCAAATTGTCCTTGTTCAGAGTTTAAGAGAATGTGACTCAAAGTTAAAAAAAAAAATCATGCTATCAGTCAGAACTATTTATCATAAGCACTAAGACTGCAGTATTTATAGTACTTTCGTAATTATTCTAGGTTTGTAGTTTTATAAAACATAGTTGCAAAGTCTTTCTCAAAACTTTTCACCTCTAAAAGAAAGTAAAAGGAGTTTTTCACTAGTTATTTAAAGCAAGTACTAAATTCTTTTCTCTTCAACTCTCAAAAAACACAAAATATCAAATTCAATATTCCAAATGTTTGTTAAAGTTTTAGTATCTTGCAAAAACGATTGAAGTGATTTTTGCACTTTCCTTTAGTACTGTCATACTTTAATGCAGTGATAAAGAAATCTACACAAATTGGCATTTCTCTTTCAATTAGGTAGAGGGTCACCTAAGTGCAGAAGTTGCTGGGAGAGGAGAAACTGCATCCTACAGCCAGGGTTACCACTAACTAGCTATGTGACTTTAGCTATGTAGCTTCCTTTAGCCTCCGCTGACCAGTGGGGGAAAACAACTAGAATGAGATGTACTCATTCATTCATTTATTCAACAATGAATGAACACCTATTATGTACCAGGCAGTGTGCCAGGTACTGGGGATGGGCTACAGCAACCACCAAAAATAGACATGATTCCTGACCTTGCAGAGCTTACAATGTCAATATGAGAGACAGACATGAATCAAATAGTTACTCACCAAATAATCCAAGGACCCCTTGGGAATTTTCCCTTTGATCCTAAATTCTACATGCACATAAACATAAAAGAATAGTTTAAAGAACACAAATCTTACATGTTTGAAAGATTTTACAAATATCACTTCATTTCTCAAGTTCATAATTTTTCCAGACTGTTAACCATGGATATTGGGAAACACTTATGCCAGTTTTCTACCTGTCAATGATGTAATGCATTTTCCTGACTCATTATTGTAATAATAGTTACTATGCATAATGAATGCATAATTTCAGATAATATGTCAGTCTTTGTTTTCATCACATTCTTAGTACTGCCTTTCCTTTTTTAATAGGGACAGACTGAAAAATAATAGGGTCTTATCCTAAAGTCTATAGCAGCAGCTGTGATGTCAGTGCTTCCTTCAAATCATATTTAGAGTTTCAAAGAAAAGAACTGATTACAGAGAGAGGTGTTGTTATTCTTATAGCTATAACATGATTTCACTTGGGTGCTCCCTTTTCTTCAGACTTAAATTTTATCATTAGAGCATCTATGGGGGAAGATGTGAGAACAAGATATCTTCACTGAATGATCAATAACCCGAGGCTAGCAGAAGGTAGACTCTTTAATTGCTTATTTGTTTATTACATTTCTTCTCTGGCAGTTTATCTCTGGATTACTTCATATAACTGAAAAGTCTTGTTTTTAATTAAATCTTCAGGAAAATTTCTGATTTTACCTATAAAAGCTGTCCTACAGGTTCCAGATATGGATAAGCTTGGCAAAGGAGCCTGTTTATTGAGAGCCAACCAGCAGCCTTGTTTAGAATATTTTTACCAGCAGTCATTCCACCTCAGGCTGAGATTTCATGAAAAGATATTTCACAAGTCATTGCTTCAGTAACCACCTCCACAGCTCCACAGGAAGTGGATGTGGTTGGTTTAGTAGACATACTCTTCCTCCTGAGTCTGGCTTATACCTACTGGTGGACTGAAAAACCATGTCTCTGGAGTTGTTTTTCATTAGGGCAGAACAGAGGCTCTGGTAATCTGCAGCCATTATGGGTTTCTTGCGCCTCGTTACAACAGCACAGCTGCTTTGAATATAGAAGAGATTCAACAAATGTTTTGGTTGATAATGAGCTTGTTCAAACTTTGGATTACATTCAAGTTTTTCTGTTGATGTGATCCTTCTTGAAAAAATTATCCTTTGATACTCCAGAAAAGCTAATAAATAGCTGCGTTATCCCACTCCCTAATTTACTGTTATTTAGTACTAGGGAGCCATCATAGGCCAAATCCTCATTTTCCATTTTCTTTTTTCCTGTAACTTTCAGTAGGGGGTCCAGGCAAATATAGTTGCAGTTGGTTTTAACAGTTGGATTTTTATGGTGTTTAGTGTCATGCATCTGGTGGGGTTGGGCTTTCTAAGCCTAACCTCTTTTCTTCAACCCCTAAAAGATACTTAACCAAAAGTAGTTAGACTAATGGTTAGTGGGGGCGGGGTGGGGGGCGGATTTTAACCTCTGGCAAGTTTGTTACTGGGCAGCATCGATAAAGAAATGGAAGATTCTCCACTCTTCCCCAAACAACTTATTCAATGACTAGAGAAAAGATTTAACAAGCAGGCAGCTAGCCAAAATGAAATGGAAGTGATTACATCTAAATAGAACCAAATATGCACAAAAAGCAAGTATTAAATCATATATAACATAATTATGAATAGCGAGGACTGGAACAAGGGCAGGAGTGGCAAAGGGTGGAGTGGGAGGGTGTGTGGGTGATTGTGATACTGTCCTTTCCAACCAAAACCTAACCCCTCCAGACATACACACACCCTCAACCAGAGCTTTGAAGTAAGTCCTAATCTTCCTACACAGAAGTGCCCAAAGGAAGATAAAAGGTCAAATAATTACGTATAATAAAGGGCAAGCCCTGAAGTCTGGTTGAGGCCTTGTACTCAAGTGTGGGGCCTGGGTGACAGCACTAATTTGCAAGCACTTTGATAGAGATAATGAGCAACAATGATATCAAAGCACTCAGACTTTTCAGACCTTCTAAATCATGCCAGATTCTATCTTACACTTAAATCTACCAGAGTAACAGTTTGGAAATTATTGAAGGCATAGCTCTTAACTTTCTTGGGGAACACACATTGTTTTGAAATTATGAGGAACTCTGAAATCTTTGGAAAATGCTGAACAGATACACAGACTTTTACGTACAATTTCAGGAGATTCATGAACTTTGTGAAGTACATACGTGCACCCAGGTTAAAAGCTCAAAGTTTAAAGCAAGTTGTGGTATGTGGTTTGGAACCACATGGAATAAGGTTTCATGTCTAAGTGACTATGTGGCCAGTCACCTTCACAGAATAGAGCCTCGAGTTTTCTCAGGTGGGGTGCCGCACCCCTCCCCTTTCTCTTCCACTGTAACATGGCAGTTAACTAGGTTAATTCATCCAGTTGTCAAATTCCTTACACATTCTGAGGGTAGCTAAGGTAGATTGCCATCTTTTTCCCCCTTCCTTCTCCAGAGTGGTTCTGAAGATTTTACTTGGCCCCTGTGTCAGAACTACTTATTACGTGCAGGATGAGGCTGAAAAGCTGCAACCTGTAAAGACAGACTGGGGAAATCCACAGGAAGATGCTTTAGAAGAAACTGCAGATTCGTCGTGGGCAACCATGCCCCAGAGCCCAAAGAGAGCAATGAATTACATGAACACAAATGAATATGTCTGCATTTTGATAACCCCACCCCACCCACAGTTAAGCACTTAATCACTCTTTCCTCTGTGTCTCCTTAACTCTACCTCTGTTATAGCTCCTATCACTGCACTGGAATTATTTGTTTATGAATCTGACTCTCTTTCCAGACCATGAGCAATTCTAAGGCAGAGTCCATGACTTATTTATCTCTGTACCCCAGTCCAGTGTCTGGGTTAAGAGGGCAGGCTTTGGAGTCAGACTGTCTGCTCTCAAATCCTTGCTCTGTACTTATAAGTAGGATTGCTCTGGTGAACGATTTAACCTATCTCAGTCTTGGTTTCCTTCTTTCTTTTGTTACCTCACTTTCCTTTGCACTTTAAATTGTCACATTAATAAGGTTTACTGTGAAGAATCAATAAAATGGCACTTAGCATAGTGCCAGTCCCTAAGCAGCTATTCAATACTTGGTATCTATTATTATACCTGTTTTCGTTGCTGGTGATTGTTGAATGAACATGACTTTCCTTGCTGTATATTTCACCTGCAAGGAAAGGCATTTTAGGCTCAAACTATTGAAAAGCACTTATTCTTACCTCTCTCCTTATACCTTCTGCCTTCTTTGCTACTAACATCCTCTTCCCCTACATTGCAATTGCTATCCTCCTCAAAGTACTTTATTTTTACCTCATTATACTGATCATCTTCCATTTATGTTTATTTATAGATTTTCTAGAATTTAAGTTCCATAAAAGCAGAGGCTTTGACTGTTTTGTGCTCACTGGTATATTCTCAATGCCTAGTGCAGTACCTGGCACATAGAATATGCTCAACAAATATTCATTGAATGAATAAATGAATGAATGAATGGACACACACACAACAACACATACTACAACACACATGAAGCATCTGCACTGCCTGCTCTAGATGAATCTCACTGATTGGCCACCAGTGCTATGAGCTGGCTGTGTGCATCCCTGCTCTTTGCCAAATGGTCATAGAGTGGCTTCTCCTTTCATGACTCTTCCTCCAAGAGTTGAGGTGGGGAGGGAAAATATTTTCCAAAACTGTTGTAAAAACTTAAATGATAAGAACTTCATTCACTATTCTTTTCCCAACTCCTACACTTCTCTCTACACATACACACACACACACACACACACACACATACACATTTTTCTACCACTTTTCCCTCTGCATAAAATCTTTAACTTTTCTTTTTCTAGATTCTACCTGTCTGTACTTCAGAGTGCAATTATAACATCCTCTAGTGATGATATTTCCTCTAACTCCTCTCTCATCACCCACCTACCTCCCATCACACAGCCAGCTGTGTTATTTTTCCTCGGATTCCTTGAAGAACTTTTACCTCTCTTTTGGGGCCCCTTCCAGCCTTTCCCTCCACAGAGCTATGTACAGACTTGATTAGAAAAGTGCCTTGAGGACAAGGACTATTTCCTTTTTGCTTTTCTATGTATAATACATATTCTGTGACTGGTTTTGAGAAAATGCCTGGGTATACAGCTTTATGTATCGATTTTTCTAGCAGTACAAAGAAATTTTAGGGCCTCTGATGATAACATGGTAAATACAGAGTGTTTTTCTTATGTAATCAGTGCAAGTGAGTGTCTTACACCACCCATAATAACTAATGTAGATGTAGAGCTGGGTTTATATCTTCC
>JAQZBX010053035.1:0-11697 GCA_029593785.1 Cabassous unicinctus | reverse complement strand
ATTAATAGGGAAAGGAGAAAAAGGGGAGGTTGTTGGCTATATGGGAATCCCCTATATTCTGTATGTATTTTTAATGTGAACTAAAACCTCTCTGTAGACAAAAAGAAAATAAAAAAGTAAGAAACTGGGGAAGGAATGGAAGAAAATGGCACTGTATTTACAGGACAACAGATATTACAGCAATGAAAGGCAAAATATCAAAAAAAATTTATTAATATTTTCATTTTTAATACCCCATTTTAACTTTAGTTTTAGTTTTTCTAAATTATTATGTATTTTATTTCTTATATTTAAACCTATCATTATTATTTCATTTTTCTACTAATGAATTTGGCAACATTCTTGGCTTCATTTTTGAAAAAGTTTTGGATAACAGAAGGGTTACAGCTATGGTGGGGGAGGATCAATGTTGTGAGGTGTCAGTGATGGGGGATACATCAGAGGAAGTTTACGTGGGCATACATATAAGGTTTATAAATATGTTCAAAAGTTCATGTGGCATTGTCACAGTCGGTAGAGATTCACACAACAGCTGAAGGATTGTTGAATCCCCATCCTGGAGTGCTCTGCCACATTCTGTAATGGAACAGCAACAATCCCCCAAGTACAGGGGCAATGACTAGTGAAGAAGGATGGTGTATTGATGGGCCCTTTATATTAATGACTATGCTTATGAGCCTTTTGCTTTTGAATTTGGAACTTGTCCTAGTGTTGTGGAGTTCCTAAGAGTTACTTCTTGAGAGTCTCTTTGTTGCTCAAATGTGACCTTCTTCTAAGCAAAACTCAACATGTGGGTGCATTACCGTCCCCCCAGCAAGGGATATGATTCCCAGGGATGAGCTTCCCTAGCATTGATGGATTACTATGATTCAGTGGCTGGTGATACAACTGGAAAAAGACCTTGAATAAAAGTGGGAAAATGTAAAACAAATGAGTTTATATGGCTAAGATACTTGAAAGTGTGTCGGGAGGTCATCAGAGAGCTAACACTTATGCATGTCTCAGCAGGAACTCATAGATGGCCAAAGTGGACACTACCCCCAAAAATGGGGCTCCTGAGGATGCAAAAGATACCCAGGTCCTGCGGTCATGGTGGATAGCTCCAGAGTTTGGGTTTTACTTTGGAGATTGTGCCCCCTAGTGTGACAGAGTTGAACTCAGATATGACTTCTCTACACATGCCTCTTCTCTCCCTTTTGTTTGAATGTATATTTGGTGCAGGAGTTGGTAGGTCTACATCTAGGAGACTTGAATCTCTGGGCTGTCCATGTTCTGGGCCCTGAGCTTCAGCAGAGTTGCAGTACCTACTCTCCAGTTCATTGGACTCACCCAGGACAGCTGATGAGGAAATGAGGATGGACAACTGCCACATCAAGGAACTGAGAGAGTCTACAACTTCAAGCAAGTGAGTCCCATCCATCAGCCATATAGGATTGAAGTTCCCTCTCAATTAGCAGTGGAATGGGCATCACCACCATAGAATCCTCAGGATTGGTGAATAAAATATGGACTAGAGTAGACTTACTGGTGTTCTACTATAGACTTACTTTGATTCTAGCAATGGAAAAAATTATATCATTGATATGAAGACAGTGCCCAGTGGAAGTGCTGAAGTCAGGGAGAGGGAAAAATGTGTAATATGGGGGCATTTTAAGGACTTGGAATTGACCTGGATGACATTGCAGTGACAGATACAGGCCATTATATATCCTGCCATAGCCTACAGAATTGAGTGGAAGAGAGTGTAAACTACAATGTAAACCACAGTCCATGCTTTGTGGCAATGCCCTAAAATGTGCTTACCAATTGTAACAAATGTATCACACTGAGGAAAGAGGTTGTTAATGTGGGGAATATTGGGCAGTCTGGGGAGTGAGACATCTGGGAATCCCTTATATTTTTTAATGTAAAAATTTATGTAATCTAAGTATCTTTTAAAAATAAATAAAAATATATATTTAAAAAAAGACAGTTTTTAGTTTACATTTTTAAGATAATTTCATGACGTAATTTTTAGCAAAAAAGAAAATTCATTCATATAAATATAACTTTACAAGTTCACAAAAATAGAAGACCCAAAGAACCATCAACCCACATAAAAATGGAAAATCATTGATGCCTCATAGATGTAATGATGAACTTAATTTACATAATTTTATTTAATTTTTTAGGTATACCATCTTTGTTTTAATTTTATCCATTTTATTTATCCACACTCTATATCCAACAAATGTACATTTCCTCTTACCTTCAGCATCCAAACAATGGTAAATTCCAACTTACTTTCATTATCTTTTAATTTGATATTTCTAGAGATTTCTTATATTCGTATCCTGCAAACTTTGTGCTTCTGTGTCTTGTTTATTTCAGTGAGCATGTTCAGAAGGTTCTTCCAAGTTGCAGCATGTCTCAGGCTTTCAGTCCCATTGATGAATGATATTATCTTTTGTGTATGCAATACATTTGTTTACCTACTCATTTGATGGTGGACACTTGATTTGTTTCCAACTTTAGGCCCATTTTCCCATTCTTTTGTGCATTTAGCATTTGTGTTGTTTTTCTTTTTTGTTGTCATGTTATAATCACTTTTATATATTCTGGATTTTAAACTCTTCAGTGATATAAGATCTAGGACTACCTTCTACCATTCTTACATTATTCTTTGCTTTTGTTAATATGTCCTTTGATTTACAAAAACAAATGATTAAAACAAATTAATCTATTATTTCTTTGTTGTTTATATTTTTGGTGTCATAATAATGAGCTATTTACCAAAACCCAGGTTTTTAATAGTTTTATTCTAATAGCTTTTAAGTGTTTTAAACATTTATCTCTTATCCTTAAGTTATTAGGCCATTTTCTTTTAAAATTTTTATGAAACTTTAGGTAGGCATTTCACTTAATTCATTTTTCTGTGGATGTCCAGTTGTCCAACACCTTTTGTTAAGGAGACTATTTTATTCCCACTGTAAATACATAGATCTCCAGTCAAAAATCAACTTATCATAGATATATGGGTCTATTTCTCTATTCTTAATTCTTTCCCATTAGTGTTTATGGATTTTTGTGGCAATACCACATTGTTTTAATTATTGTAGTTTTGTGTAAAATTTGAAAAGTGAAAGGGAGAGTCCTCCATTTTTCTTTGTAACAGTAGTTTTGACAAATATTTGTCCCTTTGCATTCCATATGATTCTGGGGATGTGCTTTTCCATTATTGCAAAAAAAAAAGATGTAATTTGATAGAGACTGCATTGAATTTGTAGATAACATTAGATCATATTGACATCTTAACACTATTAAGTTTTCCAATGCAAGGAATGGAGTGTCTTGCCATTTGTTTAAGTCTTAAGTTTGTTATAGAAATGTGTTTTAGATTACAGTGCATAAATTTTTAATATTCTCGGTTAATATTATTCTGTGATATTGTATTCTTCTTAAAGCTATTATAAATGAAATAAATTTCTTAATTTACCCATCAGGTTTTTATTGTTAGTGTATAGAAATGCAGTGACTTTAGTGCTGCTTTTGTGCTATATTTACTGACAGAGTAACTTTGCTGAAATTATGTATTAGCCCTAGTGGTTTCCTATGCTCCTTTGGATACTTTTTACATACAATCTCATGTCATCTGTAAATAGAGATGGTGCTTTGTCTTCCCTTCCAGTTTGTATAACATTTAGTTATTTTTTTGCCAAGTTTCTCTTGCTAGAACTATTGGTACATTATTGAATAGCAGTGTTGACATTGAATAATCTCAACTTCTTCCTGGATTTAAGGGGAAGGCTTCAAATCTTTCACCATTGAGTGAGAAGTTGGCTGTGGATTTTTCACATATAGACTTTATCATTCAGAAAGTTCCCTTCTATTCCTAGTGCTCATGAATTATTCTAAATTATAATCCCTTTGTTAGGGTATAACAGAAAAAATAAAAAAAAATTAAAATATTGAAATCGTATAAATTAAGTGCTTTAAAAACCATGGAGTAAGGCTAGAAATTAATAAAAGAAAGAAAACTGTAAATTTACAAATATTTGGATATTAAATGGAACCTTTTTATCTACCAATTTGGTAAGAAATTACAAGAAAATTTAGAAAATGAATAAGGATGAATGAAAATGTAGACTCAGCATACTAAAACTTATAGATGCAGGAAAAGGCAGTGCCATATGGAAATTTATAATTATGTATACTTATATCAAAAATGATGGAATTCCTCAAATTGGTTACCTTAATAATATACAGTAAAAGTATAAAAATAAGGGCAGAGTAACCCAAAGGTAACAGAAGTAAGGAAATAAAATTAGAGTGGAAATTAGTGAAATAGAGGATAAAAAACAATTCAGGGTATCAACAAATTTAAAAAAAATTTGTTCCCTTAAAAAGATCAAGAAAACTAAATGTCTTTAGTAGACAAAAATAAAAAACAAGAGAAAAGATGCAAATAGCAAAATTAGAAATAAATATGGTGTTAATATTAGTCATCTTAGAGAAGTAAAAATGGATTATAAATGTATTATACTAAGATCAATCATACACCAACAATTTACCTAATTGGCTCAAGTATAAACAGAAATCTCAAAAACCCAATTACAAGTGAAGAGATTGAAACAATAGCAAAAACCTCCCACCAAGGAAAATTCAAGGCCAAGAGGATTTCACTGGTGAATTAACATCAATCTTTTATAAAATCTTCCAAAAATGTATTGGGTGAAAAACACTTCCTAACTCATCATATGATGCCAACATTGTCCTGATACTAAAGCCTGAAGTTGACATCACAAGAAATGAAATTTACAGACCTATTTCATTTATGAATTTAGAATTATTAGCAAACAATATCTAATAGCATATTACAGAAATTATTCACCATGACCAAGTGTGATTGATACCAGTAATGCAAGGGAATTTCAACACACACAAAATATGGCCTATGTAGTGAACTACATGAATAGAGCATAGGGAAAAATACTCACACATGGCTATCTCAGTAGATGTAGAAAATCTTTAACAGAATACAGCATACTTTCCTGATAAGGGAAACAAGAAATAGATGGAATTTTGTCTGTTTTTTTTAACAAAAACATTTACCAAAAAATATATGTTCTGAAAAATGGAGGGAGAACACCTTTGAATATTTTTATTTTAATATAAATTAAACCATTTTAAGTTTCTTTCTGTCTTCTTTCCTTTGCTTGAAATATTGCTAGCAATATTCTTCCAAGCCTTTATATTTAATTATAGTTTATTTTTAAGTCTTTACCTTTCATAATATGAACATAAACAAATGATTCAATATTCTTTTATTGGTGGACGTTTGGGTGGCTTCCAGTTCTTTACAACTGTGGACACTCCCACTACCATGGGTGTATGTGTCTCATGCTAATAATGGACACACTTTTTTAAAGAAAAGCCTATGAATATATCTGCTATGTCAATAGGTATGTTAATCTTAAAATTGAATAAGGAAAGCCAAACTGTTTCTATATTTAGTTGTATTAATTAAGCACCTTCTACAATAGGAGTTCCCATTATTTAAAAACTATAAACAATATGTTCTTTAAGATCTTTTGGTGTGGGGTGTCAGAGTTGGGCGATGCATGGGAGAAAGTTCACTTGCATAAATATAAGGTATATCAAAATGTTCAAATGTTCATGGGGTATTGTCACAGTGGGTGGAGAATCACTCAATAAATGAAAGTATAATGAATTCCCATCCTGGAGAGCTCTGCCAAATTCTCTAAGGGAGGAGCAACAGTCCCTCAAGGGCAGGGGCAGTGACTGGCAAAAGAGGATGATTCACTAATGGGCCCTTGATATTGATGACTAGCCTTATGAGTCTTTGCTCTTGAAATTGAAACTTAGCCTATTGTTACAGGGTGACTAAGGATTGCTTCCTGAGAGCCTCCTTGTTGCTCAAATGTGGCCTCTCTCTAAGCAAAACTCAGCATATGAATGTATTACCTTCCTCCCAGCATGGGACATGACTCCTGTGGATGAGCCTCCCTGGCACCAAGGGATTGGTACCAAGTACCAAGTGGCAATGTGACTGGAGAAAGACCTTGAATAAAAGTGGGAAAAGGTAAAGACAAAGAGTTTATATAGCTAAGTGACTTCAAAATGAGTTGGGAGGTCATCCCAGAGGTAATGCTTACACAAATCTCAGTAGAATCTCATAGAATTCTGAAGTGGATATCACCCCAAATAGTGAGGCTCCTGAGGGCTCTGGAGACACCCAGGTCCTATGTCAGGGCAGGTAGCTCCAGAGTTTGGTGCCTTGCCAGTGGGCCCTACTTTGGAGTTTGTGTTCCTGAGAGTGACAGAGTTGTATTCAACTATGTCTTCCCTGCATTGGCTCATCTGTCCCTTCTATTCAAACCTATACTTGGTGCTGGCATTTGTAGGTGTATGTTCTGAGACTTAAGTCTTTGGACTGTCCATGTGCCAGCTGGGCCCAGGACCTCGGTGGTGAAGCAACTCCTACTCTACAGCTCATTGGACTCACCCAGGAGAGCTGGCAGAGATGATGATGAACAATGGCTGTCCCAGGGAATAGAGAGAGTCTGCAGCTGCAGACAGGATAATCCCATCCTTCTTCCCCGTGGGATATAAGCCTCCTCTCAATTGGAGGTGGATTGGACATCACCATCCCAGACTCCTCAGGATGGGGGGAAGAGCTATGGGCTAGAGTAGACTTACTGTTGTTCTAATAGAGACAATATTGTGATCCAAGCAATGGAAGAAATTACAACAGTGAGGCAAAGACAGTGGCCACTGGAGGCTCTGGGGGCAGGGAGAAGGAAAAGCAGTTGTAATACAGGGGCTTTTTTGGGACCTGGGAATGGTTCTGAGTGACATTGCAATGACAGATATAGGCCATTTTATATCATCAAATGACATGCAAAACTGTGTGGGCGAGAGTGTGTTCTACAATGTGAACTATGGTCCATGCTTAATGGCAAAGGATGAGTTTATCAATTGCAATTAATGTGCCACACTAATGAAGGGTGTTTATGTGGTAGCTTGTGGGAGGTATGGGAGGTGGGGTGTATGGGAATCCCTATAATTTTTATAACATTTATGTAACCTAAGTATCTTTAAAAAAAATAAAAATTTAAAAAATGTCTGTGGATTTGATGACTCTTTAGTACTATGTCCTTGTGGATTTACTTTGTGCAATCTTGATTAATAAGTAGGTTTTGCCAATATTCATGTTTTTAGGCATTTGTATTTCATTTCATTAGTTGCATTAAATTATTTTGCTTTTAGTTTTTTATTTGAAAGCTTTCACTATTTTTTCATTGATTTTTAGAAGTTCTTTTTTTTTATTTTAATTTTTAAAATATACTTAGATTACCTAAATGTTGCATAAAATATATAGGGAATTCCCACATGTCCTGCTCCCCACATCTCCCACAATTTCCCATATTAACAACATTCTTCATTCGTGTGGTACATTCATTGCAACTGATGAACACATTTTGGATCATTGCCATTATGCATGGATAACAGTTAACATTGTAGTTTACCATCTCTCCCACCAAATTCTGTAGGTTATGGCAAGATATATATTGTCCTGTATCTGTCATTTCAATGATATTCAGGACAATTCCCAAGTCCCAAAAATGTCACCATATTACCCATGTTTTTCCTTCTCCCTGCCCTCATAACCAACAGGGGCCAATCCTGAGGATTCTGGGATGGTGATATCCACTCCAGCTCTAATTGAGAGGTGATTTTGATTCAATGGGGCTGATGGATGGGACTATCTTGTTTGCAGTTGTAGACTCCCTTGGTTCCTTGGAATGGTGGTTGCTCATCATCACTTCCTTGTTAGTTGTCCTAGGTGAGAAGTTCTTTACTGAATCTCATTTCAAACCCTTTTACAGTTGCAACTGTGATAACAGTATTGCTCCCTGAAGTGGATTCTCAAACTCTGTCTTAGTTTGCCACAGGGCTGCCAATGCAAAGTACCAGAAATGGGTTGGATTTTATACTGGGAAATTTATTAGTGGAAAATCTTAAAGTTCTGAGGCTGCAAGAATGTTCAAACAAATGTATCATCAAAGAGCTTTCCCACAAAATGTTGGTTGCTAGCAGATCCTGGAGTCCTGCTACCTGGCAAGGGAAGATGGTGGGTCTGCTGGTCACTCTCTACTTTCTACTTGAGCTCAGCTGTGGGTAGCCAGACATCTCCCCCTGTGCCTAACCTACTTGAGACTTATGGGGCTTCTTTGTCTTCTGTAACTGAAGGCAAACCTGGAGTCCTCTTTCTCACTGGAATCCTCTTTCTCATATGGCAGGGTCAATATAGCAGAGCTCTCTTTCTCTCTGTGTTCTCAGTTTATATGAGATCCATCAAGAGGGCATATACCCACACTGGGTCATGCCTCACTGATGTAATCCAATCAAAAGCCATAAAGTGATCTGGTCAAGTGATCTATCAAAGCCCCTTAATTTAATTTAATACAATCAAAGGGCCCCACACCCACATGAATGTTTTAGTTCAAGAACATAACATTTTATGGAATTGACAAAATTCACTTTCACATTCTCTGAATATTGACATTTATGAACACTTATCATTAGTATTAATGTAATACTGCAGAAGATCTATTCCAGACAAGACAGATAAGTGACCAGGGTCTCCATTCTTACACCCTTATGGTAAATGTTCTACCTAAGGCAGATCAGATGAGTAGACTCGACCTTTTCTGCCTTTGCTTGCTTGATTATTCCATGTTGAGAGGTATGTTAAAAGACAAGATCCTACCAGTACTCTACAGCATCCATTTCAAAGATCAGTATTGTCACTCTGAAAGAATTTGGTTGACATATCAACTATCACTTCCTCAGAATTATTGCAAAATTTCTATCCTGAAGGAAAGGCATGTACTCAGAGCAAAAAGCTCTGTAATCTCCTAAATAGGACTGACTTTATGGGACTGTAAAGAAATTCAAGCCTATAGGTGCTGCCAATAAGGATGTAAATATTTTGCCTTACATTTAAAGAAGTTTGGTAGGTCTATGTTATCCACACTTAAGACATTAGAACTGGTAGAATTTTAACAAAGAATAAAGTTAAATTAACTGCCAGGAAAAGACTGTCTTTGGTAACAGCAAGCCTTAAACACTTCCCTTAATGTTTAGTCCAGCAAATGGGAACTGATAATTAGAAAAGAATGATCATTAATTTATACTGTAGAACACTGTAAAAACATGACAGAATATCATGTGCATCTAGTTGAGCTGAATATGTGTGTATGATATTTGTAAAGCCAGATCACCCAGGATTTACAGTCACAGTTATCTCATTGATTTTTGCCTCACCTCTCCAGGATAATGAATAAGGAAGGAGAGAATGGGGAGATGGATTAATCAGACCACTGGAATGGACTATTCTGTAATGGGACTATCTACCATATTCAAACCCCCAATCTTCTCTTCTCTCTCATCTCTTTGATGTTTCTTTTGACCCCTGTTGGCGATGTTATGATGATTCTTATTTGATTGAACTCTCAACTGCATATGCCAGTGTACATCAATCTCAGCCATCTTTCCGTCATGGACTTTTTGTGTAGCTCTACCTTTGTCCCTAATATAGCCACTGATTTTCTGTCTGGGAAAAATACTGTCTTTTTTATTAACAATTTCATTCTACCCATCCTCTTCATCACACTTGGTGGAGGTCAGTGCCTTCTCCTGACAGTCATGGTTTACAATCCCTATGTGGCTATATGCCACCCTTTCTGTTAATCAGTTCTCATCTGACCTATAGTCTGTAGCTTCATCATGACTGGAACCTGAATGGGTGTCCTGCTCCATGTCTTTGCCCATGTTTTATATACTCTGAATATTCCCTTGCTCTGTCTCCTTGTAAATCCACCATTTCTTTGGTGAGGTCCAAGCTGTCCTGAAAAAAGTTTGTGCTGGTATATCTCTTTCTGAAATTCATCTTTACATTAGTGATGTGTTACTCCTTACTACAATATCTCCCATTATGGCCTCATATGGGAAGATACTCTCTATGTTTTGAGATTAGGATCAAACTTAGGGATAGAAAGGCTTTGGCAAACTTTTCCTCCCATATGATTGTGGTGTCTCTCTTCTTTGGATCAGCCATCATCAAGTACTTTCTCCCCAAACCCTATCATACCTACCCCTAAGCAGTATGAAGTAGAATCTGTGTTCTAAACTATCATCACTCTCCTATGCTCAACACCTTATCTATAGTCTTCAAAAGAAATATGTGACTGAAGCCCTCAGGAAAATGCTGGGAAGGTAAGCTTCCTTAAAATATTTATATCTATTGAGAAAAGACATGAGAGAATGGACCTCATACAGAAAGGTCAAACTCTAATAGAGATTGACAAAAGAAGCTATCAAATTTCTACTTTTCTGGAGGCACCTCGTGGATAAATTCCTTCAACCTACTTTTAGTAAAATGATAATTAATCAGATCACCCCTTACTGCTGATTCTCATTTGAGCTTCACAGAACTGTAAGTTTTGTACTGTGACAAAAGTCACTGAAAATTTGCAGGTTCCAGCAAACAGTAGGGAAGAGAAATGTCTTTGAATATTAGAAAAGATTAAAAATGCCCAGCCTAGGCATGATTGACTCTATGCTGAATTTTACACTTAGTTTCTTTAAATAGCATGATTCTAATGTTGGAACATCATTTAAAAATAAGCATTAGTAATTATTTGCACAAAACTTAAGTTTTGCAATTCTTAAGGTAACATTTAATTCTGAATATATTATTCTACTGTGGTCCACACATGTACACTTTACTTCTGTTTTCACTTTATTTAAGAAGTGATTGTTTTAGTTTGCCAAAGGGCTGCTGATGTGAACTACCAGGATTGGGGTGCCTTTTATAAATGGGATTTATATGGGGTAAAATCTTACATTTCTGAGACTATGAAATGTCAAAATTGGTGTACCATCAGAGGTGTTTTTTCACAAAAGTATGCTGCCATGTAGTGAAGCAAGTTGGCTCCCAATCTCTATTGAGGTTTCTGCCTTCCCCTACAGAATCTACAATCAATTCCTGGAGCTCAGCTGTGGGCAGTTAGGCAGAGGGCTTGTCTCTTTCCAGGCCTCCTTCACCAATCAGTCTCATCTGCTCTGAGTTCATCAGCCAGCTATCAGGCATATGGCTTATTTCTCCCTGGGCCTCAGCACTTTGAGCCTCTGAGGGCCTTCTCTCCTTACTGTTCAGTTATAGGTAAAATTGGAATGCTTTCTCACACATGGCAAAATCAAAGATGGTGGCTCCCCTTTCCTATGTGTCTGCTTTTTATCAGACAGAGAAGGAGGGCCGAGATTGAGCCTAAGTAATGCTTCACTCATGGCCATTTGAAAGGTTATCACACCCAGAGGAATGGATTATTTCACAAACATAATCTTTCTCTTTTTTGGATTCATAAAATAAATTCAAACTACTACAGTGATATCTGCATATTCTTACACTATTTAATAATGTTTACATAATAAACTTCAGAAATTTAACCTTTTATATACAGTAATCTACTGAAATATTAACTCATTCATTGTCTTTCCAATGTGTGTGTATATGTGTGTATTCAAATGAATACATATATGTATGTATGCATCCATATAAAAATATATGTATATAGATGTACACAAATGTGTATATATATATACATATCTGTATGCAGATGTGTGTGTATG
>JAQZBX010053034.1:0-18984 GCA_029593785.1 Cabassous unicinctus | reverse complement strand
GAGCCTTTGCCAGTCTTATCCTGGCCCCTGACCTAAAGGAACAGATGAACAGATGTCCACTACAACTCACTTGAGGCTCTAAGTCTATGTGCAGAGTCCATTCCTGCCAAGCCACCAGGAGGGGAATCTTGTCCATGCAAAGAAGGTGGGATGTGCATGTCCTTCTAGTTTTAGGGAGGACACAGAGAAGGAACTAGACAGCATCCTTTTGGCTGGCACTTCAATGGTCAGCACACCTCCACTCAAACGGGATACTTGGGTTTAAATAAATCTTTGCCCAAATTCATGGCACCTCATTTTCAGGGAAAATCTGGAAGAAAATCTCAAGATAATTCATTTATTCATTCCACAAATATTCCTGAGCACCTCTTCTGTGCTGGCTGCTTCTAAGAAAAGCAAGATGGACCATGGTCCCCAGCGATGAGTTAGCAAGATAATTACATTAGAGGAGAATTAAAAGCTAGCTAGTCATCCCCTTTCTCCCAGTCTCTGGCAAGGGAACTGCTCTCTCCTCAAGGACATGAAGGGTTGGACACATACATCATGGCTTTTCTGTGTCCCCAACTAATTGCTTTAGAACACCCTGTTGTTTTCTGTAATTCCATACACTTATAAACCTGGTCCATATAGACCCACTGATAAGTAAAATGTAGGTAACTTGCTTCCTCAAAGCCCAAAGCCTTTCCTGTCAGAGGTGATGTGAACCAAGGGATGTTGGAGGCATCCCTGGTTAAGGCAGCCCTAGGAGCACTTCCTCTAGCCTGGCCTATTGCCAGGGAAATATTGTGATGCTCTGGCTTATTAAACCCTTGTGAACATGTCTCTCTCCAAATCAGACTTGGGCTGAGGTGCTTCCTGCCCACCACAATATGGTGGACATGGCTCCCAAAATTCTCCTGGCCAAAGGTCTCTCTCTCCCTGCAGGTCTCCATGATCCATAAGGGTCATGACCTCAATGTAAGATTGGGAAGTATCCTGGTCATCCTAAGAGCTTTGCCCTCCAGGGCCTCAGTTTAGCAGGGAATCCAGAGGATTTTCCAGGAGCCGGGAACAATCCTCTCTCTTGATCTAAGAAGTCTTGGACTCTGGTCCAAGACATTTTTCCTGTAGCTGTTCCCTCCTTTTCCACCTTGTCTCTTGTCACTTCCCCATCAGAAATGTCTCCTCCTTCCAATCAATCCAGCACCCATCCTAAGCCCCTACTGTCTCTTCCTTCTCTGAGGTTCTTGCTCCCACTCCTCTTTGGAGCTCCTGATCAAGTGGCTTGCTCTTGTTTACCTTCCACCTTGGTAAGTTTCATTCTCCTGCTGAGAAGTCGGTGGTATTACTGTCTCCCCACCAAAAGGCAAGCTCCTTCAGAGACCAAGTCTCCCACCTTTTTAATGTCCCCCATGGCATCTAGAACTGTGAGGAGCCGCACACACAGCAGGACCTGTAGCAGCCTCCCAGAGGCCTCTTCCTCAGCTGTTCCCATCTCTTTCTGTGGTGACTGTCACCTTTGTCATCACCATTAGTACCTATTTGCAAAGGCCCACTCTGTCAGTCAATATTCTCAGATGCAAGCCACAGAAAGCAGATGTAGCTGAGTCTGGCAGAGAAGGGGTTTTTTTTCAAAGGCTTGGGTGACTCACAAAATCCTGCACAGGCTGGGGGGGCCCAGGGCTATACCAGCAGGAACGACACCCCAAATGGTCCAGAAAGAACAGCACTGGCAAGCACCAGACACTGCAGCCTGTGCCCATGACACTGCTCACATATGTGGGCCCCAGAGGGCTGACACCAGCCACATCACCACTGCCACCCAAGAACCAGCTGCCAAGGAGAGTGCTTCCCAGCCCATGACCCAGAGTCTGAACTCACATGACCAGGGAAGCACAGGTTACAGGCCCATGCCCTGGCTGTCCCAGAAGCTGGGAAGGCATATTCAGCTTTTCGAGTGGGAGCAGGGATTCAGCTAGGTGGCCCATTCTCTGCTCTGGCTGTGTTATGTGGGGCAAGGCCTCCTGGGCTCACCATCTGGATAAAAGAAGCTACAGCAGGTGGAAAATACTACCTGCAGGACCAGTATGGAAATGAGGTGGGTCAGGCCTACATGATGAGGCAAGATTGGAGATGGGTGCCACAGAAGGACTGGGGGGAAGAGAGTAGCATTAGAGCAGCAAGGAGGGTATTCAAGGTGGAAAGGCCTCAAGCAATGAAACAAAGGGCTTACTCAGACTGCTGGGAGAACACCTGCGTGGGCAGGCAAAGGTCAGGGTAAGGGAGCACAGAGGAGACACTGGCTTGGCCCATGTGCCATCACCCCGTTGCCACTCCAGGGATCTAACCATGGGCCTCTGCTGAAGTTCCTCGGAACACCAGCCAGACCAACTGAGCTCAGGGCCTCTGGAACCCGAGGAGACAGGAGATACATATGGACAAGCTGTTTTGGGAATGAGTCTGACTCCCAAATCAAGCATTCATTTTGACAAAGTTGCTGTGTTCCAAGGCTGCAGGGGAAACCCTCCCCTTCCAGGTTCCTGTAAGTGGCACTCAAATTGTACACATCGATGAAAATACTTTAAAAGGGGAACATCCACAGACTTTCTCCCCACCTAATTTCTTGCACATATTTCTGTGATTAATTTCAGTTTCTTAAAATCTAACACCTTGAAACTCCAGCCCTGCTCATGAGTAATTATTTATAAACAGTGTCATAAAAGGCTGCTTGACTGCCAAGAGTAATCAACTTCTTCAAACCACTTCAAAGGAAATCAAAAAACCTTTCCATCCACAGATCCTTTTGAGGTTTAACTAGGAGCATGCTTTAAAATTCACAAGAAAACCCTTAGGTATTGGAGCTCTAATACACAGCTTTCTTGGACAAACGTTTGATAAAAAACGAAACATACCATTATATACACCAGTACCTGCTTTAATATTGCCCAGGGCTACTGTAAATGCTCACTTTGTACTAAATCTGCTTTTCTTGCGGCAGAGGGGCTGCCGGCCCATGTGCCGTTGGCTCCTCTCTTTCCCTCATGTGCACACTCACCAGGATAAGTGTGGAGACTTCGGTCCCTCTGCACTCGTCAGTGGCCATGTCACAGTGTGACATGTTTCACATTTAACTCCTCTCCACCCAACTGCACCCCGTGCCCGGTGAGCAGAAGAGCTCCAGTTAGCAAAAGCCGCTATGTGGAAGGCATGATAGTGTGCAGCACCAGCCCAGGAGAACCGAAACGCACGTTCGATTGACTAGTCCCAGTGAAAACCAGCCACGGGATGCTCTCTGAGCTTCCCGTACTCTTCTAAAACATAAGAAGTTTGGATTAAACTGTCTCCAGGCTTCCCTTCACATCTAGAAAAATCATAAAATCAAGGTGCTCTCCCCTGCCTCCTCTCCTTCTTCCCTGTTTTGTTCCATTTGTCAATGAAGGCCTGAGCAAAGGAAGAGAAAGCCAGGAGTCTTGCTCTCTTCTTTCCATTCAAGTGGTTAGGACAAAAGGACCAAGCTGCTCCAGCATCCATAAAACCTGCCAGCCTAAAAGCCTGGGAGTGGGGTAGATTGGCTGAGGGGTTATTAATAAAATGGTGGTTATTACGATCTGATACTCTACTCCTGAGACAGTATCCAGGCAAAGAACAGGGCTCCAGCTATTCAGGTGAACAGACTGGGGGTTGGCTCTCAGCTATGTGCTAATGTGAAGCAGGTATGGATTCTTCACTCCTGCTTGGAGCAATAGAGCAGGTATAACACAGAAAAAGCAGTGTAGGCAAGAGAGCAGCTTTTGGAAAATCACCAGACCCATGAATGAATGGAAAGGTGTGGCAAGGAGGGTGAAAGGAAGTGCTGATGGGGGGGGGGAGCAGAAGTGGCCTAAAGCGGCTGCCCAGCCAACATCAGCTGCATTGCATCCAAACAGAAGGATAAAGTTTGAACTTAAAAATCCTGGTGAAGTGGATCCTTTGACTCTAAAAATTAAATATGCACACAGAGGAGCAAGATCAAAACAAAAAAGAAAATGAAATGAGCCTCAAATTTCAGGTTCCTGTTTTTCTAGGCTGGGGGACTGGCTAAGCCTTGAGGCTATCGGTTTAAGAACACAGAGAATGCCACATATGCATCTAAGTAGAATTTTTCAAATGGACAGTGTGAAGTTCCATTGCATCCCAATTTATCAGAGTTCAGAAAGCTAGATGACTATCAAATACAATTGTTAATTTAGAAAAATCTCATTAAGCCTTTCACAAACTGAAACTCAACTTTGCTTCATCTTAAGCCCAGTGGGAGAATCCAGGCCTCATCATTCCCACCTCTGCAGCCCTCTCTCCTCCTTCCTGCCAGGCCATCACGTCTAGGAAAGCTCCTGTCCCTCCACCCCATTCAACCAAGAAAGTCCGATTTACAAGTGAGGAAGCCCAGGCCAGGAGAGATGAAAGAGCTCTCATGGTTTCTTTTTTTTTTGTTTTTTTTAAGATTTATTTATTTATTTATTCCCCCCTTGCTGCTTGTGTTTTACTGTGTCCATTCGCTGTGTGTTTCTTCCGTGTCTGCTTATCTCCCCCTTGCTGTGAGGTCCTGCTGCATCAGCCCACCGCGCTGCGCGGGCTGGCCTGCCCTCACAAGGAGGCCCCGGGAAGCGAACCCGGGGCCTCCCGCATGGTAAACGGGAGCTCTATCCATTGAGCCACACCCGCTTCCCGTCATGATTTCTTTACATTCTAAAAGAGGTTTTTGTTTTGTTTTGTTTTTTACTTTTTAATATTTTTACTTTTTTATTAGAGAAGTTGTAGGTTCACAGGAAAAACAAAAACATGCAGAAAATACAGAGTTCCCATATACCTTAACAGGGGAGTTTTGAAGATCATTGGGCTGAAGAAGTGATTCCTGACTGTAAAATGGCAACATTTTCCTTTGCTTAACTTTTTCTTTACCTCACTTCTCTTTTACTTTTACTTTACTTTTGCTTTTACTTTACTTTAACTTTATGCATACTTTTATTTTACTCTTATTTTTACTTTAACTCTTTTACTTCACTTTTACTTTTGTTTTAACTTTGCTTTTATTTTACTCTTACTTTAGTTTTACTTTAATTTACTCTAGTTTTACTTGACTTTTACTTTTGGTTTACTTTTGCTTTCACTCTGCTTTTACTTTAATTTTATTTCACTTTCTACATGGCTTCGCTTGCCTTTTGGTGATGGCGGTATAAGAAAGTTGAGTGTGGGTGGAAATGCTCCCTGCAGCCTTCAAATAATAGAGCTTGGTAACAGCTGAGCTCGTCGGGTTTGGGGGAGGGGATGGGGCTGAGACATCTTCCTCTTAGCAAATGGAGCAGCAGGCAGTGAGGCCAGGGTGGTGAGCCACAGTCTGCAAGAGTAAGGACCCAGCAGGAGGGAAGGGTGAGATTAACACCTGTCTTGTGGAGAGGTGACTTGGGAGGCAGAACCTCCCACCTGCCCCATGGGATAAACAACCAACCAGAGAGTGGACACCTTTTAG
Source organism: Cabassous unicinctus (assembly GCA_029593785.1). Lineage (NCBI taxonomy): Eukaryota > Metazoa > Chordata > Mammalia > Cingulata > Chlamyphoridae > Cabassous > Cabassous unicinctus. The sequence goes on along the minus strand of JAQZBX010053034.1, from coordinate 13,499 downwards.
AAGAGTCTCTGCAGGGCAAAGTAAATCACACGGGGAGTGGTGGGGTTGGGAGAAGATAAGACATATGGCTCAGGAAGGTGTTTCTCCTGACCTACTCCCATCATGGCTCTATCTTCCCCTGGAGTACAATGGGTTCTCAGTCAATGTCAGCTGAACGAGGGAATGCCCAGAGAATCGGACAGCATGCTTGGCTGAAGGCTCAGAAAAGGGCACTGTTGGGGCTCTTTGAACCACACTGTGTAGGCCCATGAAACGACATCCAGACCCAAAGAGCCCCTCACTCTAATTCTCTGCAGCCAAGCCTGGGGCTGCATTGGGACCTGTGTGCAAGGGGTGATGAGAAGACCAGGTATGCCTAACACCCCTTCAGGCCTGGTCTCTCCAATCTCTTACCTTTTTTAAAAACCACTTGGCCTCATTTCTCCTCGTAGGCCTTCTGAACCCCATCACAGGGCATATCGGGCCTTTATCCCTCTTGGCTGTGCCAACCACTAATTTCACTGGTGTGCTAGGAGATCCTTCAGAGTGGCTAATGCTCAAATGAAAGAAGCATCAAAGCTCCAAGTCACCAGTTCTTGCTGACAGTTCACACAGGACAGGACTGATCCTCCACTTGGAAATCAGCTGTGGGAGAAAGCAAGGGCCCTCCTTGCTCAAGTACATCCATCCTCCCTGGTTTCACCTCTGGCCTCGAGTCCAGCCAACGGGCACTCAGGCTAAGGTCTGGGGAGCACTGGAACTCATTAACAGGTGCCAATAACGAGAGCATCAGAAAAGCCCAAGTGCTATTTGTCGAGGTAGACCAGAAACCAAATTTATACTTGACAAGTACAGCAAGTAGAGAGCTTAAACCCAACAGGTGACATCAGCTGGGGCACGTGAAAACAATAACAGATTCCATGGGCTGCTCTGAGGTTTTCATTTTAATAACTTGATAAGAGTACTTTTATTAGTGGTGCTCCAAAAGAAATTAAGGCATTTTTAAATTAACTACCACCCCAAGTTGTCAAAAACCCTCCCCACCCTGCTCTGACCCCCCCTCACACACAGGTAGGAAAGAGTGGCTCCCAGCTTTTCCCAGGATGGGGCAGGATCCCAGGACGAGGCCCACCCTGAGTGCTCACCATTGTCGTTGTCTCGAGACAAGTGCTCGATCATGAACGGAATAGGGTCCTGGGGCTGGTGAATCAGGAGTTGCTCCAGCAAGTTCTGCAAGGCACAAGGCACACACCCAGGTGGTTAGCATCTGCATGGACACTGAGGGCCCTAGGTTCAGGTAGCCCACCATCCTGGCTGCCATGGATACCAGCTGAGGGACCTGATCTCCCCACTGCAGCCCACCAGACGTGCCTTTAGCTGGGGACCCAGACCCTGCCCTAGCTGGCACATGCTTGGGTTCCCACGAGCAGAGGCAAGGAGGGGCCATGTGGGTGTTGCTGAGGAGGCACCTGGAGAAAGGCGGAGCTGGAGGGACCATGCCTCTGGCTCAGAGCAGTGGGCAGCCCCAGGGCCCTCTCCCCTTGGTCCCTTTGCGCCTCCCATACTAGCCTTCTCTCAGCTCTTCTGGTGCACCATGATCATGACCTCAGAGCCTAGTGAATGCTGTTTCCCTCAGCTTGGAACATTTCTTCCTCACTCTTCTCCTTGCTAACTTCTACTCAGTCTTTAGGTCTCAATGGAAATGTGTCTTCCCTACTGTGTGTACTAGGTAAATCCCATATAATATGGTCCTGTGTCCCTTATTTGCCTCCTCCTTTTTCTTCCTTGCCCAACTGCCATTGCCCCTTCCAGGCCATCGGTTCTATGAGCTTATCTGTCTGTCTGATGTTTGCTTGGAGGCAGAGGGAGATGGCCACTAAGGCTACCTGTGTCCCTCCAGAGGGAAAGAATATTTGCCTGCTAAATATATAAACAGTACTGGGATATTCTGGCCATTTAATCCAATTCAGCAAACATATCAAGGGAAAGCAGTTTCCAGGGTTCCAAAATAAAGGGCACAGAAATGAACTGGGTAGATGATAGGAGCTGAGCTGGTATAATAAGAAGCATTATTTTGTCCTAGGAACAAGCAGGGAGGGGCTTAGGCCCTTTTGGCCTAGAGAGAGTGTGGGGCAGTCAAAAGAGCCAGAAGTTCTAGTCCTCACGCTGTATCTCATCAGCAAGTCCCTTCCCTTCTCTGGTCCTCAGCTCCCCCACCCATTAAATGACAAGGGTGTACTTGATGGATATTTGTATACCACTGGTGAGATGGTGCAAGATGACTTTATTTTTTAAAATACCAGGGATTGAACCCAGGACCTTGCACATGGGAAACAGGTGTTCAACCACTGAGCTACATCCACTCCCCAATGAGAGTTGATTTTTCATTTGTTTGTTTTTAGGAGGTACTGGGGATCGAACCCAGGACCTTGGACATGGGAAGCAGGTGCTTGACCACTTGAGATACATCCACTCCCCACAAGATGACTTTAGATGGGTCACAGATGAATACTTTTAATTTCACTATTAAATAGCTATATATTTATTTTAAAGTATATGAGAAAAATAAGTAGTAAATCTAACCTATGATTTCAAGGATATTGTTTAGGATAAGCCAAAGAAGTTATTGCTTTTTAAAAAGTGAGTTGATTTCAATAAATAAGTTAAAAGTGGAAGTGTGGTAGTAATATCAATCTACACATGTGATAAAAATTTCATAGCACTGTCCACACACCAAATAAATGAGTGCATGTAAAAACTGATGAATCCAGAATAGGCCTAAAGGCTAGTTAATAGTATTGTGCCAGTGTCAATTTCCTGCTTCTGACAACATGTTACAGTTATGCAAGATATTATCATTGGGGGAAGCTGACCGAAGGGTACACTGCAACTCTGTACTATTTTTGTAACTTCCTGTGAGTCTCAAATTATTTTAAAATAAAAAGTGTAAAAACAATGGACATGGTAAAAACCATGGAGGGAGTTCACAAATGATTAAAGACTGGAATACTAGACTAAAAGCTTTCTTGGGCTCCTTCTCACTTGGCAATCCCTATGAAAGATAACCAGGTTTCCTAGAGCAGACAACATCCCCCAGTGGCTCCCCACTCCCCGCCCACCACCCACCACCTTGTAACTCACTCAGCTGGCCATTTTATTTATGACTGGCAGCCCAAATAGTTCTATGAATTTCTCTCTGCCTCTGTCAGTTAACACTTTCCAAAGGAAGTCTCTGCTTGCTGGAAAGAGATTCAGTCTGCTTAGTCTGAGCTCTGGTCCTATGACAGCCACAAGCATCACCACAGCTGTGACTTTGGGGATGGGGTGTATCCTGAAAAGCTGACAAATGTTCTGGAAACTGGCTTCCAGCTTCTCTGTGGTCCTCAGGACCTTTGAGTGGCTGAAAGTTTTCCTTATCCAACTCCACAGAGCCTTTACCTCTCTATAGCGTGCAGCAGGCACAACTGGGGCACTGGCAGGAGCAGGACTTTGCCTAAGGTCACCCAGTGAGCTGGGTACCCAGTGCGGTCTGAAATCCAGGATGAGCGTTTCAGAGCCGCAGGAACTCCTGGCCCTGAGGAGGTGGGCAGGGTGGGAAATGTTGCTGTCCAACCACAGGTCTTCTGTCCTACAAGGCAGCCACCATCCAGCTTAGAAATCTCTTGTTGAGAGGCTCCCACCACTGCACAGACTATGAATTCCCAGCGCTGGAGGAACCCTTGGAGAACACCTCTTGCAAGCCTGCATTTCACAGATGGGGAAATCCAGGCCCAGAAAAGGAAGGGACTTGTACCAGACCATGAAGCCAGCTGGTGGCAGAGTCAGGACCAAATATTGGCCAGTAGGGCCTACCCACTTTCCTTCCTCTGGACAGGAAGGCAGGGGCAGCCGGCACCTTCATATCGAGGAATACCTCGGACTCACGGGGATACAAGGAATCGCGACACCCTAAGTTGGGCTGCCTTGTGGTTAACAAACGAGGACTTGGACGCTCTGCTGCGGGTCCCCACGCCGCGCACCCTGACATCGCGATAGAGATTTCCCAGCCGCCACCTTTTTGTTGCGACTGGGCAGGGATGCCCGGGTCACCTGCATCATCTCGAAGATGTGGTTCGCCTCCCCGTACTGGGGCATTTCCGGAGGTATGAGGTGCGGAGCCGAGGTCGCGTCCATCTCGCAAGTGCAACGTGCGCTGCTCCCTAGTAACCGCTGTTGCTAGGGCCGCCGCACGCACCCGCGCGTCATCAATCTGCGCGGCGAGTCTATCTAGGAACGCTCATAGCGCCACTTTGAGGTCCCAAACCCTCTTCTCGCACTCGCCACCGGCCACGCCCCAAGCTCCAACGCAAACGTGCTCAGCGGCCTTCGGCAAGTTCTTTCCCCTCTTCCAGCCTCGGTTTCCGCATCTGTGCATCTTAGCACGGGGCACCGAGAGGTCGCTTCTAGCTGCTGCTTTCTAGGATTAGAGGTGCCCCCTGGAAAGGGTCGCCACTGAGCTGAGACCTGACATCACCCCAGAGTGCCAAGTCGGAGACCGAGGGGCCGGGAGGCGGATACTGCTTCTGGTTCCGCAACGCGCCCTGGGCAAAGCATAAGAGCTTCTTGGGCCAACCCTGGCCTTTCTCTCTGGTCCTTAGTTTCCCAGTCTATAAAATGAAAGCACTAGAATAGATGTGGGGAGAGTGTTTGAAAAGGGAGGGGCACCCATGGGGCGAGTCAGAGGGCTGAGGTTCCTGCTGGAAACCTTTGGCCGAGCTACCAGCATCTGAGCCCCAGGTGACCCCACCCCAGGGCAGGGGTGACACGTGACCATATTGCCATGGCACCGGCGGTAACAATCCAGCCCGCGGCCCCGCCCCTTCTCACCCCACCTCCCCACCCTGCCCGTCCCCGCATCCCAAGTCCTGGGGAGGGCTTCCCCGCCCCTCTGGGGTCCCAGACACCCACGGAGTCACTCCAGCTTCAGGGCGCTCTGTGAGACGAAGGCTGCTCTAGGACAAACAAGGTTAAACGGGCTGGGGGCGGGCCCTGGGGGCAGTGCGTTCCGGGCCTAACCTAGCACTCAGCTTCAGGAGCTGGGAGAAGGGGAAGAGAACGGTGGGGGGCGGGGCTTGGGGGAACTGAGCCGCTGCCCCAGGAGGGGAGTGGGGTGAGATGGGGGGGCGGGGGGGGGGTGCACTGAATTCCCAATGGGTCGGGGAAGGGGGGGCACTGTATTGGGAACTCTAGCACTTGACTCTTGCCAGTAATAACAGGAGTTACCAATTGTTAAGCTCTTTGTGCCTGGCTTTCAGCAAAACTACATAAAACTACATAATTTAGAGGGAATGTGGTGTAGTCAGTACATTCATACAGTCCCGAGTTCAAATTCTGCTCCCCCCGCCCTCTAGCTTTGTGAGCTTGGCAAGCCACTTACTTGTGCTATGCTTTACTGTCCTCCCTCCGTGAAGGGTTCCTTGAGCTAATGCAGCTGAAGTATTAGACAATAATATGTGTAGTAAGCACACAATACATTGGAGCTACTATTAATATATTAGTAATATCTCATTTAACCTTTGCAGCAGCCCTCTCAAATAGGTGCCTTTATTCCCATTTTACAGATGAAAATTTGGAGAATCAGAGAGATGAAGAGGACTGGTTGGCTGAGTGACTTTGGGCAAGCCATTTCCCCTTTCTCTGGGCCTCTTTCCTAATCAGTTGATCATGGAGCATTAGGAGGCTCCTTGAAGAGCCTCTAATTCAACTCCCTCCTTTTACAGATGAATAAACTGAGGCCCTAAAAAGAGGGAAAGTCTTGGTCAGGGTTACCTATTAAATCAAATGCAGAGCCAGGACTAGAACTAGGTATCTTGACTTCCAGGCCAAAGCTTTTGTCACCAGCCACTAGCCCAGAGACATCTCCTCCAATGCTGAGGGCTGCAGTTCCGCCTCTCCCCTCAGAAACTGCTTCCTCCAAGTGTGTGCCTTGGTAGGTTTGTCAAACTCACCTGCAAAAAATGCTGGGGGAGAAAAGGAAGCTGCCTCCCTTTGAACAAAGAACACAACCACCAAGCCTGCAATTTGCACCGAGAAGTTCAGTTTGCTTCCTGGACATTTCTGAAATGACTTGCCTTTCTCCTCATTTATTTTAAGCCCTAGGCACTTTTCATACCATGATTTAATCTTCTTTAGCAGCCTGAAAAAATACAAATCAATTAAAGCCTAAAACCTATTGGGTAATCATTTTTCCTCCTTCCTTCCCCAGATAGAGAAGCGCCTGCACTCTGTGCCTTTCATACAGACTAATTTGGCTGCAGTGACTCTCATTCAGGGACAGTCACTTTGAATAGCTTATTACAGCTCTCATGACATTCCTGGAGTGCATGTCACAAGACGCTAGGATCAAGAACCAAATCCGTTTTCTCTCAGGGGCTCTTGGGGCCACCACCCGAAGTGGCACTGCATCTGTGGGGAACTTGGCAGTCCCAGGGAGCCCCAAGAGGGCTTCAGGGAGCCAGGCACACAAAAGGCAGTTCCCGGAATGCTCGTCCTCATTGCTTTGAGATGGGCAATGGGGAAGTGAAAACAAGACCCAGGGATCTAGCTAATGGATGAGCTCTAAGAAGTGTTTGGCAGTTTTCCAGGCCCTTGGTCTCCCCAATCCCCTCAGCCCCCATTAATCCGATGTCTGGTGTGTTTGTCTCTAAGGACTATCGGGAAGGGAGGAAGGTATCCAAGTTAAAAGCCCAGACTTTATAAAGCCTGACTTGCCCTCTTCCTATTTGGGCAACCTCGATTTCCTCAGCTGTCCTGTGAGGAAAATCATCGTACCCAGTTCAGAGGGCTATGGGGAGGACTCAAGATAATCCATGTTCAGTGTTTACCTAGAGCTCTCCACCAAGTAGGTACACCACCTGAGTGATCGGCTATCATTTGGAGGATTGGGGCGAGCCACCTTTCTTCAAGTCCAAGATAATGAGGGCTGGGACATCACTCGAGTTCACCTTGCACTGCACCCAAGCTATCTTCTGCAAATGCCCTTATTGCAGACTGTATAGCCTCCCCCCTCCCCCCATTTTAGTGTCCTTGGCTGCTCAAGCAAATATTCGGCTTAAACAATGGGAATTTATTAGCTCATGGTTTTGAGGCTAAGAGAAAGTCTAAATCAAGTAGTCGTCAGGGCAATGCTTTCTCCTCCAAAGACTGGCATTCTGGGGCTGGCTGCCAGCGATACTTGGTGCTTGGCTTCTCTGTCACGTCCTGGCCTCTCCCTTCTCTTACAGATTCTGTTGAATTTCAGTTTCTTGCTTCCATGGCTTTCTCTCCTTCTGTCTGGATTCCTTATAAAGGACTCCAGTAATAGGATTAAGACCCATCCTGATTGAGGTGGACCACTGAAGTAACCTCATCAAAAGGTTTTACTTGCAATGGGTTTACACCTTCAAGAATGGATTAAGTGTATGCTTTTCTGGGGTACATACAGCTCCAAACCACCACACTCCCCATTCCCATCATTCCCATCCCACTTCCCTGATTTATTTTTCAATTCTCTAACATACAATATATTTCACTTATCCTACTTGCCTGCCTCTCACTCCAAAAGAGAACTTCCTCCAGGGTTGGGAATTCTGCCTATGTTGTTCAGTGCTGTATACCCCCCAGCACCCTGCATAGTGTCTGGAACATAGTAGACACTCTAGAATACATGAACGCATGCATGTACTGCTTTTCGCCCCCTTGGCATAGCCTTCAATGGTTTTTCCAGTGGCTTCCCCTGTCACTCAGGGCTCCTCAGCTTGACCCTGTCCATTGCCCTCTTCTGCATCTGCTCACAATCTACCCACATCCCCACCCCTCAAACTCCAGCTTAGAATTTCACCCTCACTGCCCACTCTCAGCCTCTCCTAAGCTTGTCTACCTTTACAACCCCTGGTTCAAACCCCTCCTCCTCTAGGAGGTCAAGCCCTCAGCAGCACCTGCCTCTTTCGAGGTGCACACACATAGTAGGCACTGTAGAATGAATGGATGTGTGCAGGCATGAGGTGCTTTTCACCCCCTGGACTTAGAAGCCTTCAGTGGTTCTTCCTGGTGTGGCATCCCTCTGCCATCGCAGCACGCTGTTTAATCGCAGTAGCTTTAATTGCTCCGGTGACTGGGCACTACTACATTCCAGGCTCCAGGGTATACATCTTATACCAGTTGTCTCTCCCCAAGACTGGAAGGACAGTGCTATTATCTCCTCATGGCATGTTGGGGCACTGAGGCTAAGAGGATGATCAGCTTGCCCAAGGTCACAGCAGAAATAGTGGAACCAGGATTTGAACCAGGACTGTGTAACTCCAGAGCCTGTGTTCTTTACCACCCACAACTGTGGCTCTGAGCATTGTCGGGGAAGGGACTCCTCCCTGGAAACCACCTATGTGCCTCTCCAGATTTTCTACGTCTTCAGCCCTGGAGCAATTTGTAAGCCCAGGGCCCAGATGAGAGTGAGGACAGTAAGGCACTCACCTCAGGGACAAAATTCAAGGGGGGAGAGGAGTACCAAAAAACTCAGTAATCAAAATAAATAATATTTTAATGTGAATTTTTAAAAATCAAAATTAATATAGAAACTCCATGAAGATAAACTATCAAAATTTTAAAGACAAGATCAGTTTTACTAATTTTTTCTTTTGCCTCTGTCTCATATATGACTAGGCACAGCACTGTAACTGATCCAGTCTTTATTTAAAATTCTGATAATTTGCCGTTTGTGAATTTTTTAAGGTTTAAGATTTTGTGCTGAGGTGAAACCTGACACCATAGCAGGCACATCAAAATAACAAAAAACAAACACTTTCTGGCTCTGTGGAGGAGGGGGGACCAGCCAAGGACATCACAGGGGCTCAGTAAACAACAGGCCCCCGCCCCATGCCCTCCATCAAAGCCCCAGAGCCCAGGCTCCCTTTCCCCACTCGCCTACTTCATGTGGGGAGCTGGGCGCAGAGGAAGTTGAGGTGGAAGGAAGCCTCTCCCCTGCCTGGCCCTGAACCAGACTCATCCCCAGTGGAGCTGCAACTGCTCCGTGTCTGTTGGCAAACACAGGCGCTATGGCTCCCACGAGTGGCCTCAGGATGCTGCCGCTGAAGCAGGCCCCATTATATTTACAGTGGACCCACTCAGGTTTATGGGGCATGATTGTCAGGGTTCCTCCTGGTGCAGCTCCTTTATGGCAACTTTGCAGCATTTCAGCTCCCAGCCCAGCACTGCAGCTCTAAGGGCCTCTTCCCCAGCCCTCCCCAAGTGCTCTGATTTACCGCTCCCATCATTTTGTGGAGGCTATTTTCTGGTGTGTTCTTGCATTTCCTTTCATACCTCTGATGCCATCTCCTCTTGCCACAGAGACTCCCCCCCTGGCTTCAGCCCCACGCTGGGCTCAAGATGCTGAGAGACACATCAAAAATAATCCTGACTCCATCCTTTTTTCACTCCTCTCCCACCAGGGGACCTGCCTGTGTCCTTCCCCACCCTTACCTCTATCCTTGCCACATATTCTGGCCTCTTCCCTCTTCCACCGTCTTGCTAGGACCATACCTCTGTACTGTGTCTTCTGACCCCTGCTCTCTGGTTGGGACCTATAGCACAGACCAACAACATTCAAACCAGGATTGTGTTTGTGCTGGTCTCTCGTGGTGGGAGAGGGGCAGCCAGATGTGACAGCAGTAAGGCTGCAGGTCTAGACGTCAGGAAGCCGGGGATCTAGGGTGTCTGGCATACACCTGCTGTGACACTCTGGGCACGTCCCTTCTCTCTTGGCCTCAGTTAACCACCTGGAAGTGAAGTGGTCCCTTCCAGCTCTGACATTCCATAAATCCTTGGTCTGGAGCATTCTGCACGTCCTCAACAAAATCATGATCTCAGAGCCCAAGAGCTTTTTCTTCCGTCTCTGCTCCCAGTGAGGGTGCAAGATGCAATGTAGACTGCCTGAATCACACCAGGGAGCGTGTGTGCGGCAACAAAGGAGAGCACTTCCTGTAGTGTCAATATGACTAATCAGCATCGTTCTTACAATTTAACAAGGGAGGTGGTGAGTGGGTCCACCAGCGACTAACCCCTGCCCTGGGAAACCTTAAATCAGGGTTCCTGCCCCAAGCACAGAGCAGGGAAATGCACTTGCTCAAATAAGAGGATTAAGTGCTCACTCTTCCCCTGCTTATTCAGCTTCCTGGAAAAGAATTCCTAGATTTCCCCACCAATTACACAGTGGTAGATGTTTTAAAATAATTTGGTCCAAACTGATAATCTGTTGGTTTTCCCTCTGTGGCATAGTCCTTGATCCCATAAGGAGGCATTGGAAGCTGTGTATATGTGTGTGTGTGGGGGGGCAGGGGATCCCCACAGTCTGGAGAGACTGAGGACCCCAGAGAAACTTTGTCCACAGCTGAAAGGAAGCAAGTTACATTTCATGGCAAAGAATATGTCCCCAGAGAGTGACTGGATGAGGGTCAGCGTGCTCAGTTCTGTTGTGAACAACCTCTGGGATCCTGCACAAGTAGCGCATCCTCATTTCCTTCTCTACAAAATGGGGATGAAAATAGAACGTGCCCCTAAGGGTTGTGGGGAGACGGTGGTCTGCCAAGAGGGGCCGTCGTCTTCCGACTGCAGAGCTGGGTCCACGACCTGGCCCCTGGGACCTCATCACTCTCCATGTTTCTCCCTGTAGATTCCTACTCTTCCATAAATGAGCACCAAGGAAAACAATGAATGAGGTGAAAGAATCCCTTCGAAGCATTGAGCAGACGTACAAGCTCTTCCAGCAGCAGCAATTCACGTTCATTGCAGCTCTGGAGCATTGCCGAGAAAATGCCCATGACAAGATCCGGCCCATCTCTAGCATCGGACAGGTGGTGCCTCCTGGGAGGGGTAGGGTAGGGGCCAGGAGACAAAGGGGGACCTGCCAGATCCAGGGAATCCTTGTGCCAGAGCTGGATGGCTCCCAGTCCAGCCCCCTCATTTGCAAAATGAAAACACCTGAGGCCCAGAGAGGGGAAGCAAGTTTGTGCCAGAATTAGGACTCAGATCCTGACTGACAGGATAACTCGTTCATTCATTCATTCCCCCACCAAAGATTTGAGAGAATAACATAATGGTGAAAATGTGGGCGCAAGCGTCAGACTTCCAGGGTTTGAATCCTGGCTCTACCGTATGCCGCTTCTGTGACCTTGGGCCAGTGAGTTCACCTCCATTTCCTCACTTGTAAAATGAGGATAATAACAACAGTGCACACCTCATAAGGTTGTTATGTGGATTCAGGAAATCATCCACGGACAATATTTAATCCATGGTTGGCACCTATGAAACTCTTAACAAGTGTCCAACATTCTCTGCTCAGTCCAGGGCAGAAGAGATACGGTCCCTGCCGTCAGATACCACTGGAGTTTGAGATACTGCTGTATATTAAGCACATTGCTACTCACTTTTACAGATATTTTAAATGTAGTCTGTCTCCTTATGGATTAACTGTTGTCCAAGTTTGCCTAGGACTTGGAGGCCTCAAGATCCTGAATCAGCCTTCCAGGAAGTTACCTGGTGACAGCCTTGAGCCATGGTGCAGTTAGTAACACATACATAAGCAGAACCCTTTCAGCTGAAAAGATGCCCAACTGTGGGGGAGTCAGCTTGTCAAAGGATAACCACTCCCAGGAGTGGGGTAGTGTATCAGTCAGCCAAAGGAGTGCTGATGCAAAGTACCAGAACTCTGTTGGCTTTTATAAAGGGTATTTATTTGGGATAGAAGCTTATAGTTACCAGGCCCTAAAGAGTCCAACTCAAGGTACTATAAGAGGTACTTTCTCACTCAAAGTCATTGGCCACGGGTTGGAGCAAGATGGCGGGTGATGTCTGCAAGGGTTTGACCTCTTAAGGCTCTGTGGTCCCAGCTTCTTCCAATCTCAGCTATAGGCTGGTATAAGGCTCGTCTCTCTCCAGGCTCAACTGCAGCCGTAGGGTGTTTAGGCTTATCTCTCTTCCCAGGGCCTCTGCTGTGTCTGCGGAGCTGTGTCTATGTTCTTCTCCCGTGTATTTACTTCCCAGGGCTCTAGCATTAAAAACTCCAACTCTTTCCTCTGCCGAGTCGTTTTCTCTGTGAGTCCCCACCCCCTGATTTCACGTCCTACTGACGTGGCCGAATCAAAACCCTGATCATAATTTAATCAAGTAAAAATGAAACCTCTAAATTTAATACAATCTAATATGCCCAGAGGAACAGACCAGTTTACAAACACAATCCAGTGTCTATTTTTGGAATTCATAAACAATACCAAACTGCTACAGGTAGGAATGGGGAAACAGGGCTCAGAACTGCTTTGGAGAGACAGGGGGCCACAGAGAAGAAACTGGGGGTGCAGGTGAGAAGGCAACCCTTGCTGGCAGCATTTTTTGAAACATTTTTTTCTAATTTTAGTAAAATTATCAACCAACTTTTTAACTTGAAAATTTTAAAACCTGGGGAGCTGGTGTAGCTTAGAAGCTGAGAGACTACTTCCCATGTACAAGGTCCCTGGTTCAGTCCCCTTGTACCTCTGAAAAACAAACAAAAACCTAAAAGTTGAAAGAATAGTACGAGGTACACCCATATAACCTTCACCTAGATTCACCAGTTTTTAACATTTAACCACATTTGTGCTTCTCCCTCTCTCTCCACACAGACACACACCCTTATTTCCCCCCTGAACAATCTGAACATAAAGTGATTGCATCCTTTTTAGCCCATCCCTCAAGCTCAGACTTCCAAGGGCACTGAACAGTGGTGGGAAAGGAATAGCTAAGACCCTCACCTCCTCCCACCCTCACTCAGAATCTACAAATGCCCATGACCCAGCCCCCTCCCATGCAAGAGGGAATGGTCTTCTTGCCTTTGGTTCAACCGAAGGCTCATGGGAAAAAATGGTGCCAAGGGTTGACTCTCCATCTGAAATGTCGACTTTGTAACCCTTACGTTGCCCTCCCCCTGACCCAGAGGTACACTAGCTCAAGTACCCAAAGATAAGGGGCTCTGCCCTTCCCTGCACCTGTGCTGGGCAGCCCCCAGTGCTGCTTCTAGTGTGGTGACACTGTGGTGCTGGTTCTTCCTCCTCATCTGCCGCAGGTCCCCATGCATGTTGTGTGTACCATGTGACAGGTGTCAAAAGCTCCTTCCCCTTGCAAGGCCACTGTGTGTCTGGCAATACTTGGGAATGAATCACTAGAAATCATTTGGGAAAGACACCTCTTAGTAACAAAAAGGCAACTGGTTGCAGTAGGAAAAACCTGAGTATTTAGATTTAGAACTTTTGGGTGCTGGAAAAAGTAGGTAATACACCCCTCTTCCATCAGATGATGGAGAAGAGTAGAAATATTTGACTGTGAAATGGGTCAACTAATCCCACATGGACTGGAGTCAGTTCCTCCCTGGCACAAGATCAGGCCCTTATCCAACCTCAGATCCAGAGTTATTGCTTGGTCCCAGGTAACCCTGGAGAAAGAGCCCTGACCCAGGAAAGATCCCCATCCTTGCACCAAGG
>JAQZBX010053033.1:0-18985 GCA_029593785.1 Cabassous unicinctus | reverse complement strand
TTTTCAGGGGATAACTTTTAGGCAATACATAATACTAGGCCAAGTTTCAATTTCAAAAGAAAAGGTTCATAAGTATAACCATCAGTAACAAGAGCCTGGTATACTGGTTTTTCCTCCTTTGCTAGGCAATGCCCATGTACTCAGGGGATTCTTGCTGCTTTATTAGAGAATGTAGCAGGACTTCCCAGGATGGGAATTCAACATTCTTTCACTTATTGTGTGGGTCTCAACCCAAAGAGACAACTCCCCATGACCACTTGAGCATATTCATATGCCATAGAGATATGCCTCAGGTGTACCCCTCCCCACACATCCCCCATCACTGACACCCCACACCAGTGATCCTCCCCTGCCACAGATGTGACCCTTCTGTGATCCAAAACCTCCCCCAAAACAAGTCCAAAAATATATAAATAAAAAATAATAAAATATAATAATAATAAATAGCAAATAAAATACAAAAATAAAAAAGTAAAAGTAAAATAAAAATAATTTTTCTCACTGTGCCTGTAATCACCATAAGATCTGTTATCTTTTATGTACAGTGACAAATACTTCTGTTTGTTCCCCTAGTGTCTTAATTTTTTGCTTTATCTTCAAAGAAGCTTTAGGTTACAGAAAATTCACATAGAAAATATAGGTGATATATATTTACAACAGGTTATAAACTTTTCAGTGGCAATTTCCATTTCAAACTACAAATGAATAATACAACAAAGGAATAAATCTGCTTATTCATGTGGGTGACTGCTTCCTGTGCTATGCCTAATCTGAATTTCATATTCCACATCTGCAGGCAAGCCTGTGGCCTTGACCCTGGCACACACAGCACTACAGAACAACTTCTGATGATGTTACTTTCCTTTGCCCTCAGGGAAAGATTCTGCAATGGAATATCTTATAACACATCTCAGACAATGGACAAGAGGATTTTGGGACTGAGGCTACCAGAGAAAAGCTACGACCCACTTCTTCTGCAGAGGTAACCCTACCTCTGAAGAAGAATGAGTGGTTTGAAGTCCATCCTCTGAGCCACTTTGGGAGAGATGCAGCTATGGCCAACTATGTCATTTCCACAATATAAGGATCCTGGATTGCTGACTCACAAGTAGTAGAGAATTTCTACCATCCAGGATGCTTGGATTGAACTGTGACACACTTGCTCCACAGGAAAAACCCATAAATAGGAAGAAGATATTACCAGTTCTGACTGATTTCTTCTACATTCTTACATTGAAACCCTGTCAGGGTTTTTGCTGATGTCCCCTTCCCTTGGTGCCTGCTCACCTTTTGTGACAGTATACAAATGAGGGAAATGCTCCTAGGGAAGGGGGATTTCTATGTTTTCTGTATACAGGAATGGGTTTCCAGACTACAGAGGGAAGTTCACATCCAGTAAGAAGGATCCTTACCAGGGAAATGAGCATAAAACTCTTCTACTGCAAACTCAGCCAGGATTATACCCAGAAATACTTAGGTGTGCAGGATGGGTTAAAGCATGGTACTGCTTGAATATACTAGGTTAATCAGTTTTTAAAACAACACAAAGATCCTGAAACACAAATTAATACTTATTGAGGTAAATTAATTTACATATTGAGGCAAATCTTACATATTTGATATCACACCTCATGTCATATAGAAATGTTCTTTAATATTTCAGTGTGTTCCACTTGTCATGTCAACCTTCAAATGTGGTTTAAGTAAAGATGGACCAATCAATCAACTTAAATACTGTCATTCCAAGATTAGACTTAGTCTGTTGAAATAAAAATGAATTATTCACAAGAATTATACCATATTTTGGAAATATTATCTTAGGAATTAGTGTTCTATAAAATTCAACAAGAGTAAAAGGAGTTTCAATAAGTTTATCTAAAAAATCATCAGTCAGAACTTTTTTAAGAGATGAAACACATCAGATAACCTGCTCTGGTCATGGATATTCAGGGTTCAGCAGTAGACCTGACTCAAACCTGCACTTTACTTTAGGTTTTTTAGCCTCAAAGCTGATCTCTCCTACTCCCCTGGGATCTGATGATCCTGAGGATGTCCCAAACCTCTTGGGGTGTTGCCCTGTGCTGAATGTGAGAGTAGGCACACAGGAACCATTTGGAAAATGTTGGATTGCAAACTCTAATTCCATCACATTTTTCCTGTTGTTATTATTTTCTTTTCTTACATCTTTGAGCTTCACTCAGCTAACACAATTACTAACCAACTTTCTTTAGCCTTTCCTCCTGGGAGCTATACCACCTTCTTTAAAGGAAATGGTGCTTTCCATTTTTTTTCAAGCCCTTTGTTCTCTTCCTGTAGGAGTCTCACTTTTGTTGTGTACACACTTGTTTTCATAAACTTTAGCAATTGTCTCCTCTAATTCTAATTTGTATTTGTTTCTCGTGCATTGATTTTCTGTGAAGTTACACTTCATATTATTGATGTTCTTTAGGCAGGAAGTGGATTTTCAGCTGATGCTTTTGAATTGCACTTTCAAACTGGGTATTTTCACACTATAAAATGACTGCTTTTGTTGGGGACTTTTGAACTATAAGCAATTCTTTCACTTGATTATCTTCACATACATTTAAAAAATATTCCTTTCATTCCTAAAACTTTTAAAGGTAATATTATATTAAAAGCATCAATAAGTTCCTTCAACTGATATTTTGGTCTCCACATTCTGGTTCACTCTTTTTGTTTCCATTGAGTTGGCTCTGTCATTCTGATCCTGACCTGCCAAAAGGGGAGCACAAGGGGCTATTTGCATTTTAGGAATTATGATGGCATTTTCCACAGCACTTGTGATCCCTGTCATTGCCCCCAGTATCAAATCCTCTCCACTGCTTCTTCTGTTTCACGTCATCTCTCAGTTCACTAACCTCTACATGGTATAACTACTTTTTCTTCCACGTATAATGGTAGTATTCCTGCCCCTTACCTCAGAAAGTGTGGTGAGGAACACAGAAGTTAATGCACATGAAGCCCTGAGAGCAGTGCTTGACACACCAAGGACCCAATGATGGCAGTTCTAATGTGAACTGCATGTCCATATCTGCCTAATGACATACTCAAAAGGGGGAATATGACAATCTGCCCAAAGCTATGTATCTCTTAGGAACAACAGTAGCCCTTAGAGTAGCAAGTTGATATCCCTGATAATCAGCATTCTTCAAACTCATCCTGATGGACCTAAATTCCCTTTCTTCTTCTATTCCCTCTGCCCTATGTGGGACTTCCAATGATGTTGGAGAAAGAATGAATGCCTGGCAACTAAATATTACTCTCATATTCTTCCTCTAACTCCATGGTTGTTTAGGGTCAGGCTTTGGATTGATACAGTCTATATCACCCTACATCTTAAGGCTCAGGAGAAAAACCATTTTCTGTACAATGGAAGAAACAATATGACCCAAGTGCCATCATTTTCCTTCTTCTACATACAAAAGAAGAACAAGTATAGGGAGACAGCAGCATACCATATGTTTGGTGTGGGCCAAGTTTTATATTGATGCAGACCCAACAATTTTCTCTTGGATATCCAAAGCTAAATGATTAACTATTTGTTGTTGAATTAGGGGGCTATTTCACATGTTTTTCCCTTTCACACTCTTTGGAGTATCAATATGATACTTCATTTCATAATACATGAGAAGACAATAATAAAATGTACACAGTGTTTGAAGCCTTATTAAGTCATTGAGCATGATTTTTGTTCTGAATTAGTTAAGTTGGATTTTAAATTTGGTTCCCAGTGGAGGTCATATGCAACACAATGTAAAACTAAGATCATAATGCATGAGAAAAGGTAGTTTGTTACTCACAGGTTCCAGAGAGAGAGGGGTGCCCCGAGGTACCACAATAAGCACAATAGACTTCCTTGGCTCAACCAGCAGGTGGGAAGCACAGGAGCAGAATAACAGAGACCCATGACCTTGTCCTTTATGATCCAGGGTGAGGCTTAATAATTTCCTACGGGTGTCAATGGGTTGTTATTTATTGCAAAGGTCCCTATAAAGGGAAAGGGACTGGCAGTCTGTGGGTCATGGGGATGGTTAGCTTATCATTGTCAGCTGTTGGTTCTGGATGAGGCATGTGGGTGATGTGGGTGATGGCCATGGATCTGAGTTTAAACTCTAGGAAGTATAAGCCATGGTGGTGTTTAACTGTTTATTATCTAAGCCAAAATGGATGTGGAGGCAAACTGCTTAACCAAAATAAGTTGGACACCAAGACAGCACACAAAAATTTTGATAGTTATGAGAAAGTACCTCCTTCAAGGCTTATGTATGAACATCACTTAAAAATAGAAAGAATAAAACATATATGACCAATCCTGAATTCAAATGATTTCTTCACTTTGTCATCATATAAAATGGGAAAACAACCCATGCATGTTAAATAATTTGTATAACAATTCAGGCACAGGTGTGAGGGTGACCTGGCTGCCACATCTGTCACCCCATTGATCACTAGTGTTTATTCATCTGATCTGGCTGGCTAGATGGGTGCCCCCTTCCTCCCTCATCATTCCATGTGCACCCCTCCTGAAGCTTCATGCACAGTTCCCTGCTGGCAGAGGACCGTTCTTCTGTCAAGACTATAGGAATAGCTGTGATCCCCTACTAGAACCTCCAAACAAGCTCTCAGTTATTGTGTTTTTTTTTTAAAGATTTTATTTATTTTTATTTATTTATCCCCCCCTTGATGCTTGTGCTTGCTGTGTCCATTCGCTGTGTGTTTTCTCTGTGTCTGCTTATCTCCTCCTTGCTGTGAGGTCTCACTGCATCAGCCCACCACGCCACGTGGGCTGGCCTGCCCTCACAAGGATGCCCCGGGAAGCAAACCCGGGGCCTCACACATAGTAAATGGGGGCTCTATCGATTGAGCCACACCCGCTTCCTGTTGTGAGGTCTTGCTGCATCAGCTCACCGGCCTGTGCGAGCCGGTCTGCCCTCACAAGGAGGCCCCAGGAAGCAAACCCGGGGCCTCCCATATGGTAAACGGGAGCTCTATCCATTGAGCCACACCTGCTTCCTGATATTGTTTTAATATGTGTAGGGCTAAGCACCAAGCCCCACTTGGGGAGTCAAAAACACCCTACATTAGCATATGTTTTCATGCATCTCTGTGTATAAGTATGTAAATGCATTTCTTGAATGTATTCATCATTGTTTGTAATATTTTAAAATTTACACAGAACTTGGGCATTCTAAAAGAAACACATAGTATTTGCACATTTAAAAATATGCAAAATAATGGGCTCAAAAGATGTTATATTAACTATAAGAACTATGACCTAATCACTGAAATAGATATTAATTGACCAATATATTTTCTTATTTAAATAAAAGAAATATATTATTGGCTAAATGCACATGAAAATTATGGTCAGCATCATTTGTAATTAGGGCAATTCAAGTTTTACCCACAATGAGATATAATCATTTTGTGTATAAAATTTTAAAAGTTTGAGCATAGCTAGTGTTGATGGGTTTATTGAGCAACTGGAAGAGTATTACACTGCTGCTGAGCATGCATGATGTTACACTCACATTGGAAAACTGTTTGCCAATTTCATAAAATGTAAAACATGTAATTCTCATATGAAACAGTCATTACATTCCTATTTATGCAAGAGAAATGAATGCATATGAGGAAACTCATGAGGCTCCTTTGGTAATGTAATTACAATTACTACAGTCTACTGTGGTAAGGGTGTGGTTTATAAGTGTTATCATGGAGTCTGAGGATCCACTTGGGTAATCCTAATCAAGATTATGGGATGTATAAATATGAAGCAGGAAGTGTAAGGAGGAGAGACTGTGCAGTTAGACATAGCCCAGATCATGGACAATTGAGTATGTTATGTGGATATTCTGAATTTTGTCTTTGTTATGTTGGGTGCAGATATTATGTAAATACAAAACAGGAAAAAGCATCATGCCTAGAGGTTCACATTTTTCATTCAGTGGGTAAGTTCTAAAAGATAGATATTGAGAATGGATGGACCTGCTAAAATAGTATGTGTTCAATGTGGGAAGAAAATGGGACAAGGAGAGGAGTTAAAACACCATTAATAAAAAAATCAGAATAGTGAGAAACCTACCAGAGATAATTTAGATAAAGACCTAACAGGAGACACCAAGAGTATTGCCAGATATTCTTGCTTTATTTAATACCACAGAATGCTGCTAAAAGTTTGATAAAAACATAAAGTCCTGTTCAGAAAATATTTTTCAAAAAACTGCAAAGAGAATGAATCATGCATTGTGTTTTAAAATTTACTTGAAGTTAAATTTCCAAATATAAAATTAACATAATATAATGACAGTCAATCATTATTAATTAATAGTAGTTAATATAAGCAATATTCACTAATAGTAATTAATATAACATATAAATCAGTAATAGTACTTTTAGGCAAAACTGGAAGTTTTTTTAGTATTGAGAAGGGAAGAAAGGTCAATTCATGGACTTTATTTTTTTTAATGTTTATCTTTAGAGTAGCTGCTCAACATGAAATCATTTATAAAAAGCCTTGTGCTTCCTCAAAGTTATTTTACATCCTGTAGTACTGTATCGTATTCCTCTTTTGGTTCATTTTGAACTTCAGTACTTTCTTCTTCCAGATTAAGCAAGTGTTAAAACCTTAATGACGATGTGGAGATATTTAATGTCCCAATATCACCCACCAGAGAGGCTTCTATGTATGGCTTTTGTACACACAAAATTTCAAGGCAAATTATATGGCAAGCTACAGCCTTATCCCAGGCCTTCTTGGAAAGTTCACATAAATTTAGATTATGTTTGTATGTTTCTTTAATTGCAAAATAACACACTTCAACACCTATTCTGATTTGTGTAGTATATTTTTGAATAATATATTCTTTAGGCTTATAAAAAGAAAAGTCTATGTGTGCATAGTAACACTTAGCCAATGGAGCTGATTAGGATTGTATTTTCATTTTTCTCATTAACTCATTCCTATCTATAATTTTAATATAGCTCCATTTATCAAGTGGTTACTTTAGCCAGGGCTGGACTGAGATATTTCCATTAATTACCTATTTCATCCTCAAAACAAGGGCATTCATGTTACCAATATGTTACCAATGAGGAAGCAGACACAATAGAGCCCAGAGTTGGGATTCTAGAACATATCTGCTTAATCACACAGCTCAAGCTCTTAACTACTGCCTCTTTTCAAATAAGTTGCTGTTGTAGTGAAAGGGCTTTTGGACATCGAGGACAGAGAGCATATGCCAGCCTTACTGAAGTCATGAAGGTTTCTGAACTCCTATTCCCTCATCTCTAAAACTTCATGAGTAGACATTGCCTTTTGATAGCTACATCATGTGGTTTTTTCATCTCATCAACATCGGCTTGAATTTAAAATTGTTTGAATTAGCTGCCAACTTTACAATTTAGTATATTAAAAAACAATTTAGGGAAGGAAAGAAAAAATAATTTTGGCACTCTTGTAAAAAGAGAGTATCTGACAAAATAGGCACAAAGCCCTCAGTGCAACCACTTGTTGGGATAACAGCTTCTCCCTTTAAATGATCAATGTGCTCTTGATTGCCTAATCCCTACAACTTTGAATTACATTGCCCCTAATAAAGTCACTTATTTATATCACCTCCCCTTCCTTTGTGGTCTCATGTGTTTCCTGTCCTTAGAGCAAATACTGAAACAGCCTTCAGCAGAACTGCTGGGTGAGACTTTGGATTTCCCATATAATCTTCAAACCAAAGTGATCCATTCAAAATTTTCTTTGAATAGACTGTTAACTTTAAAATAGTTTACAAACTCCAGAACAAAATGAATCTTCCCTTTCTAAAACACGTCTTTTCAATTCAATTGTACATATATTATCTTTTTATTTTGTTTTATTATTATATAGCTAAGATAATACAGAAATTCTGAAATAGAAATTTGAAATAAGTGTCAATAAAAATAAAAAAATAAGACAAAATGATTAAAATTAAGGAAAAAGATGAATACACTGAAGGCAAGATGATTTTAAATGCAATGTTTGAGAAATCAGTGAGCTGGCATATTATATATGGCTGTCATCTGGTTTTGTGAATAAAATTTTATTGGATCTCAGCCTTTTCCATCCATTCACATATTGTCTGTTGCTTCATAAGCACAATGGCAGAAAAATGGGACAAACTCTCTGTTAAATCAAATTCTCAGGAATTTGATGGAATGTAGGAAGCTTGAAGTTTTCACCAAGAACAGCATAAAACTTGAAAGTATTTTAAAGATATGGCTGGTTGATCAATTCACAAACAGCTTGTTTTGTTTGGTTCTTACTGTAATTGTTATATTATTCCTGATGACTTCAAAAATACACAGTAATGTATAAAATATAGTAATAATCTTCCATAAATTGAATGGAAATTGTATACAAAATGTAAATATATGTAAAATATAAAGATGTGAATATATTAGGTGTTATATATGGCAGAAAAAACAGAGAGGTTGAAAGGTGACTACAAAGGGGTAGGTGTTTTGTTTACTTGTATGTTTGTTTGAGTAATGAAAAGGCTCTAATATTGAATGAAGTGATGAATGCAAAATCTGTGAATATAACCATTACCACTGATAGTATACTTTAGATGGCCAGTATGGTTTATCAATACATTTAAATCCAATTGGTTATAATATAATATACACTGAGAAATTTATGTTTATTTTTCAAATGAGTAATATAATGTATTTACAAGCTGAAACTAAAGGCATACACTAAATCTTTAAGGCTTTCATTCTGCTTTCATTAAATTCTTTCATAATTAGGCCTTAAGAGAAATATCTTCATCTGACCACATTCATTGGAAATATATTCTATTTCATTCTATATTAATTGTAGAGAAATGTGTGTGTTTGTGTGTGTGTGTGTAATAAATAAAGAAATAAATAGCAAGAGAGCATTTTCATATTTGTAAATATTTTGCAGTAGTATATTCCATCATTTTAATCTTTAGGCCAGTGTGTTAGTTTCCTAGCTGTTAAACAAATATCATACAATGGATTGGTTTAAACAGTGAGAATATTGCCTCACAGTTTCAAAGCTAGAAGTCCAAAATTGAGGCATCAGCAAGGTGATGCTTTCTTTCTGAACACTGTCATGTTTTAGGGCTAGCTCAGGGAGATCCTGGTTCCTTGGTTTTACTCTCAAATGGCAATGCACATTTTGGTTTCTTCTCCTTTCTCCTACAGTTTTGTTGAATTCTAGCTTCTGGCTGCTTCCCATGGCTTCTGTTTGCTTAAAAAATTTCAGCCATATTGGATTAAGGCCCATCCTCATTCAGTTGGGGCACACCTTAACCAACGACATCTTCACAGGTACTATTTACAGATAGATTCATACCTATAAGACATGGAGTTGTGACTGTAGAATGTCTGCTGGATGAAGGGTCATGATTTAATACCCAACCTGTTTTCCATATTTCTTGTATACACCATCACCCCCACCCAAAAATCCAAATTGTTGAATAATTTCTTGCTTTTACATATGTACTAGGACAAAAACATTTCTAGTGGGTGAGGACAGTAAAAATTGTCTTATGCAGGAGGAATAACAGACTCATCCTTTGAAATGATGATCACTTCTGAAGCTGACATTTGGTTTGAAGACCTTCCCCAGTTAACTTTGGTAAACATGCTGTCATGTACTGGAAATGGTAGGGCTAGATAGAAAGATTCTGGGACACTTGTTCATAAATGAAGAACAATCTTCCACATATAAGATGTGTGGCTTGAATGGAGATAAACTGGTTCCATGGAAATCCATGAAATGTGAAGGCATTCCCAGTTCTAACTGATTTCTTCTGTTATTGCAATTAATATGGACAGTGATTTCACTTGGTTTGACAAAAAAGCCCAAGCATACAAAAAACAAAAACAAAAAAACCCCAGAAAATCCCAAGTGACTGTCCCCAGTGTAGAGATCTACTTCATGTTTGAAGACAAATTTAGAGATGGATTCTGCCGAAAAAAAAAAAAAATGTTACAACTGTAGAATATATAGCACATCTCAGGACAAGGGTACATGAGTACTCCCTTGCTGAATACCCCACATTATATCCCATATCATACACTGAATGTTCATTTGAGGAGAATGGTGATATCATAGAACAGCATGGGTTCCTAGGTTTCATGTAGGGCACATGGGTTTATCTCATTTAATGGACTGGTCTGTTCTTGCTATAACAAAACTTTCATCTCAACCCAGGAAATACAGAAACTATTTGTATAGTTAGCAGAATAAAGCCAGGGAGCACTTTTTCATAAAAATATCAAACTATCTTCTCCCTACCAGAACCACTGATTGTCTCTGCTGGTTGCCAGGCACTTGTTTTTCATTGTGTTAGAACATTCAGAGGGTTTCAATCCCTTAGCTGTAGACTAGAAGCTACTAGCTAGATGCAAAGCTGTGGGTTCTGTGGAACCATGGAAATCCTACTGAGGGCCATAAAAATGTCTTTGGTGGTGATCCTAGAGCAGCTGTCCAGTGTCTGATGGTCTCTTCTGAATTCTGGAAGCAAGGCACAAGTCTATTGGCATTTTCCTTGGAAAATTTACTAAGTGCTACTTTAATAGTTCTCATAGTAAAAGTCCAGCAGGGTAGTTTGAAGGAGAAAGAGCTAGCCAAGCATATTGGTTCTCAGAGTGAAGAATACCTTAAAGTCAGTGAGAAGATTGGACAAATAACTTAATTGTGTAAAGAGCTCAGGTCACCTCCAGTGGAGACCAGTCCTCCAATGTTACAAACTCTGTGCTTGGCAGTACTTAATAATGATGTGAACAGGTTCCACTTTTTACTGGAAAATGTAGGAGACATTCTAGGCAAAGAACAGACATCTGAGCTCACTAAATTTTCATTCATCAGAATGATAATGGCTCATCCTTAAGGACACATACAGTTTCTCAACAAGGCATCCAAATCCCTTCCCTGCAAGGAGCTTGTGATAAAAATCATCTTAATGGTATCTCAGAAGGATGTAGAACAATGTCAGGAAGAGACAGTTAATGGTGTCAATGAAAATGCTCACCTTCAGGAAGCATTAATGCTGCTTCCTTTGAAAGATGCTACATGGAATGAAAACATGCAGGAACTGAAGGAAGAGGGGAAAAAACTGGAAAATTCCATGATGTAGATGGAATGCATGGTCAATGATAAAGAAATCCAGTTAACATCTCTGATTGGAAAAAGTTTTGAAGATGATAAATGAGCTTGATGCCTCTAAAGATGGCATGCATGTTATGAACTTGAAATTAGAGGAAAAGGCTGAATCTGCTAAAGTAGATCAACCTCATAAGATAGATGTGGATGCACCATATCTCATCTATGCTGTAACCTCAAATGTTAATTTAAACAGACTTGAAAGGGAAAAGCAAGGGCTATACAAATATAAAGATTTTTAAGGCTAGTCAAGTCAATGAAACTCATATCAAAATAAATACCTGGAAAGTGAGCAAGCATCTCAATGGCAGGAGAATGAATACCTAGGAAAGTAGATTCTGAAGTTTTACCAGAAACTGCAAATTCTTCCAGAAATACATCAACAACAACTCCTGCAACTTCAACAGGAATCAATCCAGCAGATATCTGACCACTTGGAAATAGAGAAAAGCATTACCAAGATTCATGGCAACATCGTGTTTACACTCAAAAAATCTATACACAGAGTAGGGTGACAGAACACCTGGCACATGAACTAAGGAGCACTGCTGCATATTATGAAAGTTGGGTTAGTTAGTACGGTAGGAAAACACACGAAAGTTGCCTGGAAACTCTAGCTACAGAGAGGAAGCTCAATGAGCTAAGACTTGAAAATGAGCAGAACAGGCAAATTTTTCAGAAAGAGGTGGCAAAATCCAGCTCACCCCAGGTGGTCATTTTGTCCCCACTATTCCACGTGAAGCCTAGGTTAGAGGTTGGACTGGCTCGTGGCAACCTCTGTATCATCAGGTCTCCTGTGGGGGAGGAGGGGGGAGCAGTGAGGGCTCAGGGATCCACGATGATGCTCATGTTTGACTCCCCTTCTATCAGCCAGTGCCTGAACATTCAAAAGCACAGTAAGACCTACAGCATATTTTCTCATTCAAAGTGCTTGGGCTTAAAGTCTTTTTAGCATGTGTGTTAATTAATGCATTTTTGTTGATACTCTATAGAATGAAACACTAAGTTTTTCACAATACAGATACTTGTAATGTTATTCTAAAAATTACACTGCTTACATTTTATTGAACCACATAGAATTAGATCATAAGTATTTAATTTTAAATGAGTAAAATTTTCCACCATTACTTTCACAATAAATGAAATGTAAAATGAGTAGTTAGTGAAGATTGTAACCTTCAAGGCGGTTTCTAAACAAATGAGACAGGATTTTTAAAAACTGTAGAAATAGCTTCATATTTATAGCATTAAAAGTTAGTAATTTAAAAAATAACAAGAAAAACAACAGCAGTACTCCCTACTACAAATAAATTAAATTCAGTGATTCATTTTTATGAGGTGATATTTTGAAACTGTTTATTTCTTATTTCTTTTTTAAATGTTATATTTTTCACAATATTCATTGTAGTTCAAACATTTCAAAATTTTCCTGACTGTAGTAAAATTTTCTTAACTATTCTGCATTCTGTTATCATTTGTAATAAATTTCCTCTAAGAATTTTTTAAAAATTTCATTTTCTTTATATTGCTATTATCGTATCTTATTTTTCCCTTAAATCTTGGACCCTATGTTTTGAATAAGAAATGAGTTAGAAGACCAGCATTATCTCCTTTTACTAAAGGATTACCTAGTGTTCAACTTTACCCATTACATGTAATGTTTCATTTATCACTTAACCACATTTTTTGTTCAGTTTCATTTCCAATGACTTTAGATATGGTCAATGTTTCACTATACATTTAAGACTTCTATAGATATTCATTCTCCTTTTGAATTTTCCCTTGGTATTTTGATATGATTTTCCTTGAAGATAAATCCTTATGTCAGTTGCTACTTTAACACTTAATTAGAGACAAACCTATTAATTTTTATTGGTTTAATAAAATCTTTCTATATTAATTTTGTGATGCTGTCAATATTTGGATATTGCTTCATATCCACAAAAATGCATGTGCATAGTTTATAACTGCTTTATATATATTCATTACAGTTTCTTTTTATATAAGCTGCATATTTATTTTAAACTTGTATTTAGGGATATTGTTGTTAAAAAAATATAATTCTGCTCCTGAGAGTGACAGAGTAGGACTCAAATAAGTCCTCCCTGCACATGGTCCATCAGTCCCTTATATTCAAGCCTATATGAGAGGCTGGAGTTTGTAGGTGTAATTCCAGAGACTGGAGCCTCTGGCCTCCCTATGGGCCAGCTGTGCCTGGAATCTCAGTGGAGCTGCAGTTCCTACTCTACAGCTCAATGGACTCACCCAAGTCACCTGGTGAGGAGACGAGGATGGACAGTGGCCATCCCAGGGAATGGAGAGATCCTGCAGCTGAAGGTAGGATAATCCTATCCACTGTATCCATGGGTTATAAGCTCACTATCACTTGGAGGTGGAGTGGACATCACCATTCCAGTACTCTCAGGATTGGGGGAAGTGCTATGGACTAGAGTGGACTTAATCATATTCTGTTGTAGACATATTGTGATTCAAGCAATGGAAGAAATTATAGCAGTGAGGTGGAGCCAGTGGCCACTAGATGCTTTTGGGGTAGGGAGGGGAAGGGCAGTTGTAATACAGAGTCTTTTCCAGGACTTGGGAGTTGTCCTGAGTGACATTGCAGTGATGGATATAGGCCATTTTACATCAGCATATACCATGCAGAACTGTGTGGGAGAGAGTGTGGTCTACGACATGAACTGTGGTCTATGCTTAGTGGCAAAGCCCCAGGATGTGTATATCCATTGCAGGTGATGTGCCACACTAATGAAAGGTGTTTATGTGAGATGTTAAGGGAAGTATGGGAGGTGGAGATCATGGGTATCTCTGTAATTTTTGTGTAATATTTATGTAATCTAAGCATCTTTTAAAATATATATGAAAAAAATAACATTATGTAAGCAAATGCACATATATGCATATATATTTATATATCATTTTACAAATATTGATTTGTATTGTGAAAAAATTTGATTTTTACCCACAATAAAAAAAAATATTATTCTGTGTAATTTGAGATGTTAATCATTGTTTCCTTAATGGCCACCTTATTATTTTCATTTAATTATACTTTAAGAATTTCCAAGCAATCAGCTATAAAGCAAAGGAAAATAATTCATTATATATTTGCCTTTACTTTGAAAACCTTAAACCCTGGAGAAGAGAGTGTAGTTGAAGAAAGAATAAAATATCTTTGGGGAAGGATGAGAAAGAGTAGTGTGTCTCCCCCACCCTGTCACCCACACAAACTCCAAGACAAATGATTATAAACATCCACAGCTCTCCAGAATTTGGGAAGGTAAGAGAGCAAGCTCAGGCAGGGTGTTGTAGTAAGTAATTGGAGAAGGGGTGGCTGTAGGATAGGTATAGGCAGAAATTCAAAGATTTAACTTTAAGACAGGTCTCTGTGCCTGACATGGCTGTGGAACAGCAGCAAGCCGAGGAACCTAAGAATCATGGTGACCCAGCATTGCCTATTGCAGGGTATAAGCACAAGTGCAGAAATCCACTCCCTAACAAGTCTTGGTGTATGAGTCCTGTCCCCTGTGGTATGGCAATGTGCAGCAAGGTGCCTGCAATGGCACTAGGACACTCCTATCTTAAAATCGCATCCTCACAAAATACATATTAATACTCTAACCATTTCCTTATATTCATGGCATTTTTCTTCATTGAGCCTCTTCTCTATGGTCAACTACGGACTTTCTATAATTTAAGCCATGGTACACAGCCCCCAATTTTTCAATTCAAGTAATAAGGTGACATTTCAGTTGTTGCTCTCAATTTCTATGCGCTACTCACAATTTAGATATATACAATTTCTTATATTTTTTCCTTTCTGTGATACATAAAAAGGTTACTAATCAGAACCAAAGTGTGGGGAAAGCCCTAAACATGGAAAGAACATGAGAAAGGCCATAGACATATAAGAACATGCAGTATATTTTGAAATCCTTAAGCAATACAGTGTAGTGACAAAAATGTGTGCCTGAGCCTCAATAACCTAAACCTTAAAATGAAAAATAGTCCAGATGATTTGAAAAAATCCCTTTCTATTCTGATATTTTGCAAACTTGATCAAATATTAATGAACTTTCATCAATCTTAGAACATGTAATGCTGAATAGCTTACAATGTGAGTTGAAAACAATACAAGAAAATTATATTTAAACAAGTGTTTCTATTGAATATTTTCTTGGCCTGTTGGAGAACTAGAGCCATTTGTAAAGATTGTATATGTCAACTTAGGCTTTTCTCTTTTTTAATATTTGAAGGTGAAAATGTAACTGATATTAAAATGATGTGAGTTTGTAAGATAGTAGTTTGGCACCATCATGTATGTGCAGACAGGTTTCTCAGCTGTAGTTACAAAAGTAGTTCTGGCTGCCAGAGACCTATTTCTGGAATTACACAAATCATCCTCATCAACTTGATGAATACTTGTCCCCTAAAGACCTTGAATTATCTTTCTATATCATAAAACTTAATAATTTTCTTAAATTTAATCTAATTAGACTAATGAGTATGAGACTATGGGTCAATGATAACTCCAGCACTGGGACAACATGTAGACCCAGACACAGTCTTCACCATCAGAAGCTCACAGTTTGGTAGAGTAGACTGCCAGTGAAATGGAGATTTATCAAAGTGGGTGGAGATCAGAGCTGTGAGAATGTTAATGTCAAGAGACCATAGGAACCCGTCTTGGTGGGTTAAGCACACTCTAAGAGAAAATTTTGTCTTGGCTGAGAATTACTACTTAAGTAGGAGATAGCCATGAAATAGATGAGAATATAGGCTTTGGATTAGGGATCCAAAACATGCAAAAAAAAATGATTGAAGGATTATTCTGTCTAAGAGTTCACAATCAATCAATATGACCAGAGAAGTGTATTATTAAAGAAGAATATGGAGATAAATGGTTGGCAAGAAGACAATTCTAAGCAATACTACAGGTTTCTCTTTTTATGTAATTTGGGCCTCATTCCAAGATAAAAGGGAGCCATAGAGAGAGTTTAAACAGACTTGGGGTAAGTCTGAAGACAAGATATAAGTAAGGGGAGGATTTGGGGATGATGGTGGAGTAGGAAATTCCAGGAATTATGCCTTCCACCAAAATAACAATTCAACTGGTCAGAACTATCTGAATCAACTAATTATGAAATTCTAGAGTCTACCTGATCACTGCAGCAGCACCCATAGGGGCAGGAGGAAGATGTAGCTAAATTGTGATAAATACAGGTGATTTTCACTCTCCCTGAGTGGCTACCACCACCCATCCACCAGCCTCCTGTTGGCAGCATGGGGACAGCAGCTCAGGTTCCTGCTGCATACTTGTGTGCATGTTTGTCTGTGCCAGTGTATCAGCTGGAAGTCTAAAGTACTTAACCAGGGAAATTGTCTCAGACTTCCCCTCCCAGAATTTATTCTGAAGGCAGAGAGCTGGGAAAGTGTAAGAAACAATTAAATTGAAACAGCATGGGGCAAAGGACTATCTGAATTAAATCACACAAGGGAACACAAGGAGGGAGTGAGAATTTCAAAGGGCATAGAGGGGACCTTCATTCAAATTCCTGTAACTGTAAATAGAGGTATTCCAAAGCCATTAGGATGCACAAGCCCAGGAAGACTAACAAGCTCCCTGGCTTCATAAGGCTAATAGAAGAGAGGATCCTGCACTTCTATTTGACTCAGGCTGATCTTCTAGGAAAGGAGAGCTAAGCTTTAAAGGAGACCACCAGCAAAACTAGAGTCAATTGGCAAAGACAGTGAAAGGTGCTGTTTGTTTGGATTTCTTTGTTTAGATCAGCTCCTGGCATTCCAGAAAAACTCTGTCATATCACTATATGGATACAAACTTGAGGAACAGACAACCAGGGAACTAAATTCCAGAGTTTAATATTTTATAAATATTAAAATACAGTGTTCAAAAAAATGTTTACTAGGCAAAGAAACTGAAAAAGATGGACCACCAAAAAAACAAGGTAAATATCCAGAAGCCATCAAAGAAGGACCCATGGTACCCATTTTTTAAACTTATTACAGTGACACAGTAATCCAAACAGCATGGTGGCTTTTTCTGCCTAGAGGAGCCCACACCAAATCTTGGTGTGTTTTTCCATCTTTCTCTCCCATTTCTTAGTGAGCTCTGTTTTATTCCCTCATTCCCCAATAAGTTCCTTTCAATGGCTCAACTAAACTAGCATGTTCGTAAATTCATTTTTGCAACAAAGTCAAGAAAAAAGAGGAAACTAACACTTCCCTGATTTCATTTGATGAGTCATTGTCAGGAGACCGATAAGGGAGTGGTGTTACCTGACCCCCACTTGAGAATGGTGAGTTTTAAGACGTGTCCGAGCCCTCTTTTGGTTTTGCCATTTTAAAGGGGGTTAATGACTAGGGGATTCCTGGAAAAGCTCCCAAAGGACATAAACTTGGTCTGCCCAGACTTCTGGCTCCCTCTCCAGAGGTGTAGGAGTTAGTCCCCATGCAATGTAGACCCAAGGAAGTTCTGGGTGGCAGGTGAAACTGCCTGGAGACCTCACTGGGTATATAGCCTGAGTTGAGAAGGAGTCTCCTGGGATTTTACCAAGCCCTCTCTGTAAGTTCAGAATGGCTCTCACCTGTTGTATTGTTTCATCAGATGGCTAGTTAACTCCTTTTACTTAAAAGTACCTTTGATCTTTCTCATTCCTGCTGTCCTCATTTTGGGTCTGTAAGTTGCTTTAGAATGCCTTAGAAACTGAAAATGCATTTGTTAGTGAGGCATAAGCCCCACCCTCAGCATTGCACTGAACCTTTGCTCTTTCTCCATTCAGGGAGGTCTGGAGATTGTCTGGGGGAAGTGAAGTTTCTTAGGGTGTTTGCTGGCAAGTCACAGGACAAATAGTCTCTAGTTCTTTTATGGGGTTGAACAGAGGAGCCCAGACCCTGGGAGCGGCTATGGGGTGAGCTCACTTATAGCCAGCTCTTAAGACTTCTGCAAAGTAAGCAAAAGCATTTAAAGGTCCTTAGCCAGCCCCTTTCCTAGCAGGAAACCCCAAGCAGACTTGGGGGTTAAGGTCTGGGAATTGGACCCAGACACCCCCAAGACCTCTAACGCTCTGGGGACACTCAGAGACAAAGATCCCAATCCCTAAAACATGGGACAGTGAGCAAGGCTCCCCAATTTCCAGGATGCTGGCTTGGCAAGCAATCCATTCAGTCAGTCTAGCAGTGGGACTCCCCCAGACTAACAAATGTGTCTTCTTCCCTGTATTAGTCAGCCAAAGGGGTGCTAATGTGAAATACCAAAAATGGGTTGGTCTTTATAAAGGGTATTTATTTGGGGTAAAGTCAACAGATACCAGTCCATTAAGCGTTAAGTTTCTTCTCTCACCAAAGTCCATTGTCATGGGTAAGAGCAAGACAGTTGCTGACATTTGCCAGGGTTCAGGTTTCTTGGGTTCCTCTCTTCCCGGGGCTGTGTTTCTGTCTCTGGACTTAGCTCCTTTAGTTCCTTCACAAGGTCAACTTTACACTATCAGGCGAATGGCTCATTTCTCTTCTCCTGGGACTTTCTCTCCAATATCAAAACTGCTTCTCAAAAACTGCTCCTCAAAACTGTTCTTGCCATGCCTTTTATATTTGATTCCCCACCCACCAAGGGGTGGGGCTCAATGCCCTAATCATAACCTAATCATGCCCAGATTAACAGATCAGTTTATAAGCATGATCCACTTATATTTTTGGAATTCATAATTACATATTGGCCAATGGTTACACTCCCCTAGGATAATGGGTGGCTCTTAAATT
>JAQZBX010053032.1:0-18985 GCA_029593785.1 Cabassous unicinctus | reverse complement strand
AACTAATGATCTATTAAGGTCATCTGAGAAACAGGTGAGGACCTTATAAGTGACAGAAGATAGAGGGAGGTGATGGATCTGGTCATTTAGGACATGTGTCCTGTATGAGGGTGGCAACTGGATACAGTCAAAAAGGAGATGAAGAATCCAAGTACAAGTGCTATGATTCTATGGGTGGTTGATGGTAACTTAAACATATCTTAGTTTCTCCTAGACCAAAGTTTCTCAAAACATTAGAGTGCATCAGAATCAACTGGAGGGCCCTACCCCTAGAGTTACTGATTGTACTGCTGATGGTGCTGGTCCAAAGACAATACTTTGAGAATCTATGTTCCAGACCAATATTAAGCGGTTATCCTACAAATAAATTTGAAAAGTTTAGCTTTCTGAAAGCTTAAAGGGTAGGAAGAATATGATTATAAAATGAAAGATGTAATCTGTTTTCATGTTACAAATGGTCAATTCTTCTTGAGAATACTCTTTAAATTAAATATCCTGTTATTTGTACATGTGTATATGTATGTATATCTATATCCATGATATCTATATCTCTATATATACCACATATTATAAATACTGGTATCTTATGTGCCATAATAATATTTAAAGTTCTGTATCATTACTACAATATTGTGAATAATTGTTAAATCACAGATAAATATAGAAATTATCAAGACTAAAATTTTACACAGATGGTCACAAGGCAATTGCAGAAAATTATATAAAGTACATTTAAAGATTTGGTAGATCCAACCTTTGGTATTTTTGCATTAAAGGGTATATAAAAGAAAAAATGAAAGTTTTATGCCAATGTTAATTTTACATTGTATGAGAGTCACAAAATAAAATTGGATAATTTCTCAAGAAATAGCATATAATGCTATGTAATAGACAAAAAAGAGATAGAAAATAAAGGATTAAATTTTGAATAAAATTTTGAACGAACTGATAACCTTAGGAAGTGTTCACTGTATGGGTTGTCCTTCAAAGTTCAATAGCCCTTGAAAAACACTGACATGAAATTATGTTTCTCAACGGGGACATAGTTAGGTATTTACAGCAATAAACAGGAGAAGAGTATTTGCTACACCTGTTAAAGGAGCAGGGGATGCTCCATAGCACATGAATATAAACAAACAGAGCATGAATAGTCTCAAGACATTGTAAGCAAATGAACTAATTCTTCTTGCCTCAGGCCTGATTTTAATCTCCCGAGTATTAACATTCATTTTATCCAAACATGTATAGAATGGAATCAAGGAATGTCTTAATTAAAAATTAAAACAACTTATTTAAATTCATATGCTCCTTATAGTATATCCTCAGACCGCAGACATAGGTCTGAATTTTCACCTTGCTAGATCTCTCATCATCAAGTACCACGACCCAAAGGGCCATCAAGGAAGGTTTTCTTAAAATGTAAAGGACAACTATTTCTTTAATTTTACATAACTCCATTATTTTTTTTCTTACAATTATTTGGGATGTAGTATGCTAATTCAGGTCACAGATCCATCAAATTGTTCAGTAACCTCACCTAGCCAAGATCCATATCATGCCTTTCCAAAAAATAGCATGGAGCTATCACAGTGCTAACTGGAAGATTATATTTAAAAAAAATTAAAGTGACAGCAGTTGCTGAACTCTAATACGTTTAACAAAAGGATGGAGAAATTCCTTTTTGACAATATAGCTAATTAGCAGATGTCTTAAAGTGGAAGAATTTCTTAATGTTATTTACAGAATATTTTATAAAATATAGCTAATCTGGAAAATGAAAAGCTTGGCTTTACAAAAGAAGCCATATCATTATATTTAGTAAAATCTTGAAATACTGAATTTCACAGAATATCTACATAGTTTGGGGGAAAAGAACAATTGTCTTTAATGAAACTCATTTCTTTTTACTCTTCTAGTAATTCTTGCCCTTATTTTGGAATGCATAATGTAGCTTGTCTACATAGTTAACTAGCAAGCTATCATTTTAATGAATACAACACAAACTATAGTACTAAGTGGCTTCAGAAGATCTTTGTTTTCATTTGACTTTAGGTGATTGAGAATCAATCATTAAACATTTATAAGCACTTCTTCCACTGGACATTTCAGAGTCATGTGAAACTCAGAAACAATTCCTGTCCATAGGAGTTTACAGTACACTAGTATGCATTGTCTCTGGAACTTTGCAGATTCAAAAAAAGAGTATGTATGGTCTGTAGTGGTAGGACATTTAATTCTAGGTGTCCATCATTTCATTATTGTTTTGAATTTGTTTTGGCCATTTATGTCTCTCTTCCACTTTTAAACATATCTTTTTAACTTTTTATTTATTTATTTATTTAGGAGGTACCAGAGATTGAACCCAGGACCTCATACATAGGAAGCAGATGCTCAACCACTTGAGCTACATCTGCTCCCCTAAACATATCTTTTTAAAGTCAGAGTTTACCAAAGTCATTCTCCATGTGCTAGTTCTAGTCTATCTTTGTCAAGGACTACTTTTCCCTTGAGTCAGGTTTTCTTTCAGAATTCTTAGCTGTGAAGTTATAAAAAAACCTTTCAGAACAATTTACTATTAGGAAATGTCTCCATATATCAAGATATTTGTTTACTTGCATATGATCACTTCTAAGATTACAAGGTGTACTTAAAAATTTCTTGTTACTTTTGCAATATCATATAATTATTTATTTTTTGGTTAAAGTGAGTCCAGAGTACTACGTTCACTCATTATTTTCCAAGCACTTTGAAGCTTTAGTAATGACAATTGCAAGCATAAATTGTTTATATTTTTCAATTCCCAAGGCTAGTTGTTGGGGTATGAGTGTTTAATGACAATTGGAGAAAAATTCAAAATAGACAGAATCTACTGATTGAAATATAATAATTGGTTGATCGACTTTAGTTGTATCATTTCAAACAAAATAAAGAATAACAATTATAATCATTCATAGACTATTAATAGTAAACATTTGACAAGTCAGGATTTGAAACATCATTTAACAGGGTAAAAATAAAATAAAATCTGCCTTTATCAAAGTAGACAAAGAAGTCCTTTTTCCCTAATAGGTATAAAAAATAATGATCTTTATCAAGAACGTGTTTCTTTTCTCATTTCTTTTTTTAAACAAATAAATTTTATTGGTATGTATTAATAAAGCATTCAATTCATCCAAAGTGTACAATCAGTGGTATTTGGTATAATCTCATAGTTGTGCATTAATCACTTTAATCATTATTAGAGCAGTTTCATTATTTCAATAATAATAGTAATAATAATAAACAAAAGACAGACAAAAAAAAACAAGAAAATTCTTCATCTTTCATTCTCTTTCTGTTTCCTCTCCTGTACATAGCTGCTATTTCTGGCTGTTCTTGAACAATTATTTATTTATTTATTAAGC
This sequence comes from Cabassous unicinctus, assembly GCA_029593785.1. Taxonomy (NCBI): domain Eukaryota; kingdom Metazoa; phylum Chordata; class Mammalia; order Cingulata; family Chlamyphoridae; genus Cabassous; species Cabassous unicinctus. The sequence goes on along the minus strand of JAQZBX010053032.1, from coordinate 15,581 downwards.
AGTTTTATTGAGATATATTCACATACTATGTGAGCTATCTAAAGTGTATCTTTAGAAAGGATAGAGTGATGGAGGGAGGGAAAGAGAGAGAGAGAGAAAGAGAGAGGATATTAAAAATTAATGTATTTTTGTATTTTTTGCCTAAAAATCAAAGTTCCCAAAGTTTTGTTTCTAATGAATTTTCTTCAATGCCCATAAATAAAACGTGTTAAAAATATTTAATTTTAATTGTAACACCACTCACACACACATACCCACACATGTGTATTATATTATGCATGTATTATGTAGTACTTTTAGTGTGTTTACTCTTCAGGTAAACATTTGTCAAATAAAAAACAAATCTGGGCTTGGTAAGGAGAGACTTTATTCAAAAAGAATTTTGCAAGGGGGGAAAAGAATGATTGCAGTGGGGGAGGGGAGAGCAGCAGCTCTTTCCAGATCTGCAAGCATCTCAAAAGTTAGGCAAAAAGAGTTTTTCTTGTATAAAGAGGAATAAACAAGGCTACAAAGAACCAAGCCTGGGGAAATGGGATAAAAGTGTTTACCTGACTCCACAATAAGTCTATAGCTGAATACCAGTAAGTCTACTCTAGCCCATAGTTTATTCCCCAGTCCTGAGGATTCTGGGATGGTGACCCCCACTATTGTGGAGCCAGTGGCCACTGGAGGTGCTGAAGTCAGGGAGAGGGAAAAAGAGATGTAATACGGGGGCCTTTAAAGGACGTGGGAATCGTCCTGAATGACATTGCAATGACAGATACAGGCCATTATATATCTTCCCATCACTTGCAGAATAGTGTGGGAGAGAGTGTAAACTACATTGTTAACTGTGGTCCATGCTCAGTGGCAAAGCCCCTGGATGCGTTTATCAATTGCAATGAATGAGCCACACTAATGAAGGATGTTGTTTATATGGGAGGGTGTGGGAGGTGTGGGAAGTGGGGCATATGGGGATCCCTATATTTTTTGTGTAACATTTATGTAATCTAAGTATCTTTTAAAAAATTAAAAAATATACATTAAAAAAAAAGTTTACCTGAGGTCAGCCTAATCCTGGGAGGAGTTGTATGCTGGCTGGGGTGGAAGTTAAGTCAGTGTATGGGCCCAGGGTGGGGGTGGGGAGAAGAGAATCTTTACCACAATTTGGTTAACAACGTTTTCTTAAAAATTAGAGAACTGTGTGTCTGGCCTTGTCATAGGTAAACCAAGAGCCTAAATCACCTGGGGAACGGTGCTTCTTTGCAGTAAGCTATTTACCAGAACACAAATGGTGGGAAGATTTCTTGATCATCCTTGTTTTCTAGGATCACAGGGTTCAGGTAAAATTCAACATTGTCACATGCAAAATGTTTTGTTTATTTTTAAACAATATCCATTGTATAAACCCTCTTACTAAAGCTATTCTTTTATGTGGGCATAATTTTCAGGTGGATATGTTCCTTGTTTATAAACTGAGGTTTTATCAAAATTGTTTAAAATAATGTAGAATAATCATTATATAGATGTTTGGACGATCTTATCTTGTGATTTTTTCTTTCATAGATTTCCCTGAATTAAATTATAACATTCAATTTAACTCATCCATCTCACTGGGTAAATTGACTTAATTTCAAATTTCTAAAAAAACCCTGCTATTCCTTTATTTTCTATCTCAAATAATACATTAAATATCTTCTTAACCACCTAAGGTAGAGACTTCTGAATCAATTCAGATTCATTGTTTTCCTTTTATTCATATCTAGTCATTGATGAATTCCTCAGGATTCTTTCTCAAATATGTCTAGGATCAATTTCCCGTTCTTCATCTTCACGGTTGTTGTATGAAAATCAAACAAGCATCATCAGAGAAGGCACAAGAGTGTAATGAGATCTTTGGCTTAAAAAATAATAAATAGTATCATTTAATGAAGGCAGAACTATTAACATCAACATAATAAAACAAATGAGCAATAGTGTTAAGAAAATGAGGAGATGCTAATTCTAGAAAGAATTTCTATTTACATTTAACCTGATCTTATTAATTCTTCTCCCTTGAAGGAAGCTTGCCTAAATGTGTAATGTGGGACAGAAGAGGGTATTGGTGTAAAGGCAGATATGATAACCACTGACTAAAGTTGAAAGAGTGGAAAGGTTCACATATTAGCAAAGATCATGTTTAGAAAAAATCATAAATCATGGAATAATTGTTCAAAAAAAGGAAAACAAAACAAAAGCTATCAAAAGATAACTTAGGAAAGTTAAAGGGAAAGAGTTAATGGGGGTGGAAAGGTGTAGCAGCTTTCAATAATCAGAGAAGGAAAATAGGAGAGGGAAAAGGAAAAGAGGAGAAGGAAAATCCATCTTTAGGAGAAATGATATCCTCTGTTCTAGAAGTGCATAATGTCTAGAACTAAGTAAGAATTTTAGGGGAAAATGAATGGCCTTGTATGTTGATAACATGCAAATATCAATCAGTAATTCCTGATGAGGTGTGTATGCCCGCATGGCCAAACATTTATTTATTTATTACTGAAAAACTAAAATATATATTAGAATGAAAGCATAGTCATATAAATAATTTGGTAAAAGTATCAATATAAATAATAAAGGTTTACTCAAGTACTTGTTTTTAGATTGTCTAAAAGATGGTGAGGACAAGTGACTGTGGAGCAGCCCCTGTAAAGAAATGAATTCTCTCTCTCTCTCCATTTCTTTTGGAATCAAAACTTTTATTGATGAGCAGACTAGACAAGAAGCAGTATATAAATTGTATTTAAGAGCAAATTAAAAGTTTTTATGCATACAATGAGATTAGATGGAAAAGTATCACAAGTTACAGAAAATGTTTCCATCTTTCATGAAACACAAGCCTAAATTGAATTTAAATTTAGTTTCTGTATTTTTTTTTAAGGGACAGATGAAAGTAGTGACTTAGTCAGAGGCAACTTACGCTTTAAAAAATCTAGTATAACTTTTAGAATAATAGAATAAAAATGGTTCTTTTAGAAAATCTTTCATAGTTTAATTTAATCATATTATTTTTCAAATATACACATTTCAGGAAAGGTCTGTTTGCATTTCACTTGATGTAGAGATAGCTGGCGAATACACTTGAGTTATTTTCAATTCATTTCACTGATACTTCAGTCTGGAAAGGAAGAGATGAAATCACTCCTTCCCAGTACCTACAAGTCCTAGCTATTCGTAACTAAAAAGTAGAAAATGCAGGTTAACTGGAGCCACAACATATTATGATATAACTGTGAAAGAATGTATGTCAGTATTGGGACCTGGACACACTGAATCACAGAGAGCTAGCATGCCATACTGCAGACTCTGAAGCCAGGATATACTGACTGTAGATCACACAGTCCTTTGAAAGAGAGAGAGAAAATGGCAGCAGGGTCCAGATCACCCCAGGAGTCTGTTGAAAATGAATACCGTGCCCAAACAATCATAACATTTTCTATCGTTGGGGGGGAGGTATGGAGTTTTGGTTTCTCCCTGAAACCAGGTATGTGTGACAAGGCTTTATAAATATGTAGAGGTGGTATACAGGTCTGCCTTTGAAAAGTATTCCTTCATTCCTTCATTCAATATATATTTTCTAACAATGCCCAAAGCAGTGCCAGGTATTTTTTTTAATTACTAATTTGAAGATGGAACAACTACTATTTTAAGCTATTAGTCGTCTTTTAGGTTTCCTTTTTCTGAAATAGAAAAGCATTAAAACTAGTGAGATAGAAGAAACATGTCACCCATTAGGCACTAGTCGTGAACTTCAAGTGGTCAATGAGGACTTATTTTAAAACTGCCCACATTTTAAAGGAATAGAAAATAAGGAAAGGAACTACACAACTCCTACAGAAAATATAAAGGTTGTAAGTGTTTATTTTCATAAAATTAAGTTGTAAGAAGCAACTAAATATATTTTATGTGCAAAAATTAATTCACTGCTGTGTGAATATGTGATAAACAAAAGTGGGGTGATACTAATTAACAAGAAAATTTAGGCAGATTTTTCTGTGTTCCTGTCCACGCTAGTATTAAAGTAATTAAATTTGTAATAGAGTTCATAAGTGAAGGAACCAAAATGTTTTCCTATGTACGAGAACCAGCATGTTCTCAGCTATCGCTGCAACTTCTCACAAAGCAGTGGATATTCCAAAGGTCCTGTGGCAACAACAATTTCCTTTTATCTCTGGCTCTATGTTCAGTGATACAATGGGGTTGGGTAAGAATATGACTCTTAAAGTATATCGGGGTCATGACAATGACTTCATGATTAATTATTGAAGTACCTACTAATTCAAATTTATTTAATCATACCACAGACACTGCAGATACAAAAGTCAAAGTGGTAGCAAGCAATTTAGACTTCCTTGGGGTATATTTGATCAGGTGAACAAAGGTCTTCCACTTTGAGTGAGATGTAAAATCATCAATGATCTTCAGGAAATTTTGACAGTAAAATTTGACACATACTCCTGGTGCATATATAACTTATTTACATATTATATGTATAGAAATATAATTATATACATTAAATGTAGAAAAAGTTGGAATTACAAAGGTTAAAAGAAATATCCATAGAAGGGGTCCATGCATGTCATTTTGGGTACCTCCTAATGTAGACAACAGATGGAAGCTTTCATTTTATGCCTATTATTCATTTCCAGAATTTGAAGAGTCATGTAACTTCCCATTGAAATAAATGTGTATTAAGTTTTCCATTATTTTTACTTACTTTCTTCACACAAGACAATCATAGACAGTTTGATATGAACAGAACAGAACATCATTTGTATCTGCAGGTCATTGGTAATTTTGACATTTTTAGTGTGATATATGCTTCTTATAAATTTAGACAATTTCTACTCTTTTTTTCTGTGTTATGCCTAGGAGTAGACCATGTGGGAGTAAACATGTTACATGCTTTAACTTTGTTAATGAGAGAGATATTATGAACATTCTAAATATTGTAAGGGGGATGGGGCAGATGATAATGACAAAAGGACCAGAGAGGTAGATCTAATTATAGTGGCTAGATTCTGTACCACTGAAAATCATTTGTGTCTAATTGCTTACTCCAAAATCTATTCTCTCCTTTCTCCATAGTATCAGAATGACCACTTTATTCAGATTGGCATTATACCCAGCTAAAAGAATATGTTTCCTAACTTCTGTCAAATCCAGATGTGCTGGGAAGCGGGTGTGGCTCAATCGATAGAGCTCCCGTTTACCATATGGGAGGCCCCGGGTTCGCTTCCCGGGGCCTCCTTGTGAGAGCAGGCCGGCACGCGGCGTGGTGGGCTGATGCAGCAGGACCTCACAGCAAGGGGGAAATAAGCAGACACAGAAAAAACGCACAGCAAATGGACACAGCAAACACAAGCAGCAAGGGGGGGGATAAATAAATAAATAAATAAATAAATCTTTAAAAAAAACAAACAAACCCAGATGTGCCCATATGACCAAGATTTGACCAATGTGATATAAGAAGGGGTGTGGGACTCCTAAAGATTCTGTAAAGGAAATTTGGCATTTTCTTTTACTGTAGGGCCAGTTTAAAGACTGGCACTACAGCAGCCATCTTGGGACATAAGGATGAGAGCTACATGGTGGTATCGTGAAGACCTGGGAGGAGCCTGGCTTACTGATAATTCAGGAAGCTGCCATAGCAGATTTAGACTGTTTTATTTATGAACTCTGTATGTGATAAAATGACACCTTGTATATCAGTGACAATTTTCCTATTACCCCCAGTACACCACAATTCCTAAAAATATATTAATTGTATATAATTCTATGAAAATCTAATATAAACCTAGTATGGACGCTATTTATTTTAATTACAAAATATCACTACATTCTGTATATACACATTATAGCCAAAATTATTCAAAATATTAAAAATTATAGAAAATAGAAATTAAATATTAATACATGAAATTTAAAAATCCAGTTTGTTGTCTGATACTTCCTGAAGCTCAGGAAAGAAAACTTATTCCAAATTCTGTTTGTAGTGATTTACCCACCTTAAACTCTTAATTGTGAGAGGCATTTACAGGAAGCTGAAGGTTAGATTTTCTATTTTTAAAATAATAGATTTCACATGAAGATAAAAATATTTAAAAATGATATATTGTTTGAAAGCAAGTTTGCATTTAACGAAGACTTCCATCCTTCCTTGAGATTGTAAAGTGGATTTGTTTATATTATTTCACATACATTCCTGGACATTTTAATTCATTTTTCTCTTTTGTAAATGATTATTCATTATGATGTCCAAATTAACTTGTTTCCATGCTTTTCTTGATTTATCTGATTACTATTCCAAATCCTATCTCTAGCTCAATGAATGATCTGTCACATACACATTAGAATTAACAAAATACTCTCAGTTGTAAACTTCTAGTAAACCTAAAACAACCTCTTTATGCTATTTCTTGTTATGCTTAAAGGCTCTCCAAAACTACACAGACCAACTCTCTCCACCCACAATCTATTTACACATATGGAATTTTTAACTTAGGGTTGAGACCATACAAGATGTCTAGGTGATTTTACTCATCTGTTTTTATGAATACTTCTCAGGAACAAAACTATTCATTCTGTTAAGCACTTTAGAGAGGGCAAATGGAATACATACAATTATATATGGAAAAAATGGCATGCACATTCTTTCATTTATAGTTTCAAACATCAGAAACTTAATTATATTTTCTAAAAGAACATGCTTAAATTTCCCATCCAGTCAAATATTTTGCAGAATTAAAACACAACATGCTACAAAGTGAAAAACATTTTTTGTAGGAATACACTTAATGCAAAATGTACATGAAAAGTCCCACAGAAATTGTTAATATATGTTTCTAATTGAAAGAAGTAATGTGAAAATATGTGTGTGATAAGAATTTCAAAAGATTCGTTATGAACTAGGAGCTAAGTTCCAACATTTTGAGCCCAATTTGCTTGGTAAGTTTGGGAAAAAAAAATCACTCAAGGTTCAATTTTTTATCTGTAAAATGGTCTAATTATTTTGTTATGTATTTCTTCATAAACATCATGTGTGATAAATATATGAGCTATGATAGCTGGGTAGAGACAAAATCTAAATCTTAATTGTTATAATCAAGTATACTGACATAACTAAGCACAACTGTGATAACCAAATTGTATGTTAATTACTAAATGAGTTATATGCATGCAATAAAATTCATAGATAAAATTAAAATTCATTTATAAGAGGAAGAGATTCATTTGGGGTGGTTAGGGAAAGAGGCACTCGGAGGAAATGAAGCTTTGCCTTAAAGGATACAAATCAGAAAGCAGATGAAAATGTTAAATTTTCACTTCATTTGACTTCTGAGATACCATGCCCTACTGGTTTTACTCATTTTACACTTATGGTTCTTTCTTCATTTACTTTGCACTTTCCTCTTCATTTCCATTTCTACAAAATGCAGATGCATACATCCAACTTTCTTCTTATATCTCCACTTCAAATGAACTGATTAAAAATGGGTTCCCTCTTTCTCCCTCTGCCTCACTCCAAAACATACTTTTGCAGTATTCCTCATCTCAGTTCACAGCCATGCACTCCTTCTTGGTGCTCAGCCTCAAAACTTTGGAGTCAGCATTGACTCTTTTTTTTAATCCCCTTTCACATTTCACTTCCAATGGTGACAAATCCTCTCAGGGTCAACTTTAGAAATATATAGAAAATATACCCATTTTTTACCTTGTCCATTGCTAGCCCCCACATCCAAGCCACCACCATCTTTTTGCCTGCATTATTGTAAAATTTGGGCTCCTGCTTTTGCCACTGTCCTGTTACAGTTACAGTCTATTGCCAATATAGAATGATCCTGTTAAAATGTTAAGTCTACTTTGTCACTCCTGTCTTCAAAACCCTCCAATGGCTTCCAATCTCACTCAGAGCAAAAGTTAAGTCATCAGAATTGCCTACAAAGCCCAGCCTCATCTTACCCTTAGTGATTTCTGTGACCTATTCTCTCCTCTTCCTTGCTCTGCTCCATCTTTCCTTGCCTGCACAGTGATCTTGACCAAGTCAGGTCTGCTTCTATAGCTGGGCTTCTGCAATTACTCTTCTTCCTTCCTGCAAATGCTTCTTTCCGCCCTATCCTTAGGACTCTCTCAAATATCAGCCTCTCAGTGAGGCTTGCCTTGATCCTTCTATTTTAACAGATGTTTCTCCTATTCTTCAATATTCTCTGGATCACTTTCTGCTTGATTTTTCTCTAATAAATCACCCATCGATTATTTAATTTATAGTTTATTTAATTTTTGTATTATATACCCTTCCCTTTGGAACACAAGGGCAGGGATTTGGGGGCCTCCTTTGTTTCCTGATTTAGCCCAGGCCCCATGATGAGATGAGTGCTCAATAAATATTTGTTGAATGATTGAAAAATTAATAAATTAGGAAATTTAAGAAATGTAGAAGAAAGTTTCTTCCCTTTATGAACCCCTCAGAAAATGTTATGACTATCAGGTGCTCATGTAATACTTATAAATGTTAGGGAAGACATGTGAACAGAGTGCAGAAAACAGTCTTTTCTTAATATTGAAATAGTGATTTGGGTACTAGCTGCTGAGAGTGCTTTCTTTAATGGAAAACTAAACTGAAAAAAATATTTTAAATTCCTTTATCAAGCTAAGGTTAATTCCATAAATCATGTGAAAATTTTCAATCATGTGGCAGTTGTTTTATAAACAACTGTCTGGTCTATAATTGGTAGATTGGTAAACAACTGAAGAATGGAATTCAAAGTTTACAGAATCAAATAGATGAAGGTTTTAAAAGAATGGATATTTTATTTGAGACATTGGGCAGTTATCCATACATTTCATGGAAAGATAAATGACACATTCAGATGACAAACTTCTTCAAACCACACTAAAGTATCTAAGAGTATATATAAAATAATTATGATAATGTAACAATAGTATTTGTAAAATATGATTTAAGTTAATTTATCACAATCTGTTCATAAAAGTTAATATATAAACTTTATATCCTAGATGATAAGAAATAATTTGATGGTTTATTCAGATTCTCTTTATGGGCCTAAAAAGACCAGCTTTTATCTTAAAATTCTTTGCAAATAAGAACTGTGTTAAAAGGTTTGGAAGGTTTATATTTTTTTTATTTTTTAATATTTTTTTCAAAGAGAAATCTTCCTTAAATAATTCTTGAAGTGTGTTGAGAGCACCATATATTAAGCACTTACTATGTGCGTGTGTTTGACAGTGCTGTACATTAAAACATGCAAAGATGAATATATGACAGATTCCTAACTTAGAGGGATATCAAAGCTAATGTAAACAGAAATGTGTACAAATCAATAAGTAATTATGAACACTCTTCTGAAATACAAACAATGATCTTGTATAGTTTTTAACTCTAGTGGCTTAGTTTGTGTATCTCAAATTGTATGTATGATTCACTCATTCTGTGTCATTAAAAACAACTGTGTTGAGGAGTGGATTTGGCCCAAGTGGTTGAGTGCCTGCTTCCCACATAGTAGGGCCAAGGTTTAATACCCAGCCTGGTACCTCAAAAACAACAACAACAACAAAACAATTGTCAAAGTTCAGGACATATATAAAACAGCTTTTTCTAGTCATGCTAATATTATCAACTAGCATTTGGTAAGCCCTTACTTGTGCCAGGCACTGGAAGTGTATATCATATATAATATTTTATTTAATCTTTACAACAATGCATTCATTTTTCAAACATGGTATTAACCAGAAGGATGGTATTACAGATGACACAGTAAACAACAATTTTAAACAAGATCTCATATTAGATCAACTATGAGAGCAATCCAATTTTGACTTTAAGGGTGGCTTTAAAATTTTCTACTGGAAATATGAATAGGGAAAGGGGATCAATTCTTTTCTATAAAAGTATCTCAACGATAATTTATAAATACTGAAAAACAAAGCAAAATAACTACATTTTTGTAGTTATATTTTAATAAGGTTTAAACAAATCCTCACGTACCTATTAATGCGGGTTGAGCTTCCCTGAGTGAAAATACGGCTTTAGTGATTTCTTTTATCAGACTACCCTTTCTCATCTTTGAAAACATTGAACAGATTCATGCTTTATACTGTATGTGGCTGAATGTTGGGAACCACTCTTGTAGCAGTGGTAGGAGTAATTACAGCTGTCACTTCTTTCAACATGAGAAAACAACCTCTTTCAACTTTACAAGAAACAGATTGTAGGCATCCAAAGGAAAAGAAGTAACAGTCTTTATGTGATGAACAGTGTGCTGATTGTTAACCTAGTAAACTTGGTCATTTGGAGGTCTATATTTACTGGAGGCTGTTGGGAGGAAGATACAGTTTATATGCAAGTCTGAGAGTATTTTATGAATGAACAAACAAAAATATGAGTACTAAGTATCTTATCAGGAGAAGACTAAGGACAAGTAGACTCTTTGTGTAGAGAAATTGTGTCTACAGAAACTTGTCTTAACTGCTTTCATGTGTGTTTTGTTTTTTTGTGAAAGCACTTCCTTTGTATCTGGGTGTTCCTCACATCTGGTTTATTTGGATGTTAGAAATCCAGGACTTCCTTGTACTAAACAAGAAGAAAGTAGATGAAATTGGAAAAAGTTGAAAACACATTATAAAACACAGAGCAAACTCTTTTGTTTTTAATTGGGCTCCAATAAATAATTTATTTTTCAGCAATTTGTTTAGTGTATAGTGCTCCTCTTCTTCTGTGTATGGGACGATTTAGCATCCTTCGGCCAAGTTAGCCAGGCTCAGATGGCTGGGCAACTAGCAGTAAAGCTAATGCATTGTTTTTACATATTTGTTTCTTATCTTAGGCAAAAATAAGAATGAATTTAGTTGAAAAATTAACAAACCAAGTTAATATACAAAAGCTGAGACTGAGACTAAACCTAAGGCAAAGGAATTTTTCAATGCCTGACTGAATAGCAAAATTTTATTTTAAAAAAAGTAGTTCAGAAGAGCACTAAATATATTAATACACAAGTTTTTCTTTCTACTTTTGGTATCATCACTTTCCTTTTTCTCTTTGTATTCACTCATGTCCACTACACATTTTTTTTTTCCTGAACAAATTGTAATGAAGCTAAGGCAGCCAGATGGCCTAGGACAGAAAACAGGACCCCTCTCGTTGCCTGGACAGGTTTCAAAATTGACACTGCATCAGTGCACAAATGGATCCAGATAATGTGGCAGAAACAAGGTGTCTGCCCCTTAATGTGTAGAGTGAAAAAGCTGAAGGAATAGAATAAACTTTCATGGACAGTTCTGCTTTGCAGATACGTAAGACTGAAATTCTGATGAAGTGAAGGTTTCTACTAGGATAAAAGCCAGGACACTAAGGTATTGTGAGTCAGTGTCCCAGTCTTGTCCAACGAATTCTACCCTTTTCATATTGAACCATTGATTCCCAAGATTTTTCTTTTTCTCATAAAAATTAAGATTGAAGTAGATGCATTCTTTAAAAACAAACAAACAAACAAACAAACAAACAAACAATTGCCATGTACTCCTTACTGTGGCTCTCACATAATTTTCTAAGATTGCTAAATTAAGACAAATTTCATTTGGCCTTTATTGATGGGCACCCTTTCTCATGCTGAAGCGGTTATCCATAACACCTGTAGCTAATTCCTGTGGCATTCTTTCACAAAAACAGATCTTTTGCAAAGTTGATTAAAAGAAAAAAAAAAAGGAAGAGGAACAAGGAACATAGAATATCATGTTTCATTTAGCTGTTTTTCCTGATTTCCTTTTGGTTCTGGAACATGTGCTTAAGTTTGTGGTTATCTAAATAACTACGCAGCTTAAAGCCAATTGCTGTTTTAAAGGGGTAATATTGGGTGGATAAAGACCAGGCCAGAGGGATCCAGAAGCAGAGATGAACCATCTGGGGGTGATGAGAAACATACATTGATTTCACAATCATCCTAGAGGTGACTAATTCCAGGAATTTGCCTCCACATGTCTCTGGAGATACAGCAGAAAACAAAAGAGGGAAAGTTGCCCTCAGAGGATGGGGGAGAGAGAAAATAAACTACATAAATAATATCTATGGTGTTTAAATAATGACATATACTATCCTTGGTAAAATCCCTATGGTCAGTGCTACCTTTAATCCCTGCTTGAGTCCCCTCTTGCCACTGACAAGGCTACCAGCGGACATAGATTGCTGAAGCCATTGCTACAAGAGTGAATTCTCCTCTGTCTCTCACTCCCATTTCAAAGTCCTGGGCAGGAATATCCAGTGGCAAGCAAATTATTTGAGGGCTCTGTAGAGAGAGGGATCCAAATAAAGGAAGACATTTCACTTCCCGGTCATCCAAAATACATAAATATCTTTATGATCCCTAATATTATTGCTATTACTTTTATTATTTTTAACATTTTAATTGATATATTAAAGCATCCCCAAGCACTGAATGTAATGAAATATTAGCTTCATATGGTGATTTGTGAGATTTAGTATTTAAGTATCTTCATGGTCTGTTTATATATATATAAATTTCTCCCTCCCTCCATCCCTCCATCCCTCTCTCCCTCCTTTCCTTCCTTCCTTCCTTCTTTCCTTTCCTTTTTTCCTTCTCTACAAATAGAAATAATATATTAGATTTGGATGTATAAATAAATATTGCTATTACACCGACATTTTAAGACTTTGAGATCTTATAACCAGAAACTCTAAGAGATTGAGTAAATCTTGTTAATCATCATTTTTCAAACATTCCATCAAGGGGAGACAGTTGGCAAATACACTAAATTAGTATAATGTATACTGTGTTAGAAGTTGATGAGTGTTATGAAGTAATCAGAATGGTTCTCTTTTTTCATCTTTATATATTGATTTATATTTACATTTCATACAAATAGAATCATACAATATGTTACACAATATGTTTGGTTCATAGTAATGCAATCATACAGTATTTTACATATTTGGAGGGAAACAGACAACAAATATAATAATATTAAATTACATAATGTATTAAATTTTGATAAGTGATAAAAATATTAAAACCTGAGTAGGGTATTTTGGTAAGTATCAATTTTCTTGCATAAAATGATAGTAATATTTGCATTATTTCCCTCCTAGATTTTTAGAAGAATAAAATGAGACTTCATTTGAAAGCCTATGAGAAGTTTTCATGATTATACAATTCTCAAAATTCATAAATAAATAATCATAAATAAATTTCCATAAAGAAATAATAGGTTTATAAGCTAACACTCAGAGAAAACCAATACTAGGATTTTTGCATATATTTTTTCTATGCATTTCTTTTACATAGTTGAGATCATGAAACACATTCAAACTTATATCCTGTTTAAAGCAAATGCCACCTTAGTATTTGTATGAAAATTGCTTTGAACTCCCTGGACCACATTTTGAGAACTACATTATATCGGAAACCTAGAGTAAAAAAAGAAAGTTCTGAATAAGTAACACATTCACATGGCTAAACTTTCAAAAATGATTGATTTACATATATAGTATAAATTTTCTCTCCCACCTGTCAGGCAATCATCTCTTCTCCTACTCCAGAGACCACAAATATTATTAGTTGTGTATTTATGTGCCATGTATGAATTGTGTAATACTTAAATTACTTAAATAATTTGAGCATAACCCCTCTTTTTACAAAAATGGAAGCTTTCAATCATGTTGTCCTATGGCTAACTTTTTTGGAAATCTAACAATGTGTCTTGCAGACCTTTCACATAAAGAACGCACTTGTTCTTTATTTTTATGTTTGCACAATATAACATGGTATGGATGTGCCATAATTTATTTAATTAGTTCCTTACAGAAGAGCAGTAGTCCCCTCTATTTTTTGCTAAAACAAACAGTGGCTGCAGTGACTAAACTTGGACGAATATAATTTCGCAATTGCACAAGTGTATCTGTGTTAAATGCCTAGAATAGGAATTACTGGTCTAAAATGTAGGTACATTTTAAATTTTTATAAAAACTGTCCAATTGCTCTCTGTAGAGGTGATTGCTCAGCCTCTCCATATTTCTCTATTGCCATGATTTGGGTTCTCCAGGAAGCCAAATCTAAAAGGAATTTAGGATGCCAAATGTTTTTTTAAGGAGTGCCTTTGTGATCAACATCTGTGAAAGGGAAGAGGAAATGCAGGAGTGAGCAGAAGGAGAAGTGGAGTTGCCTTACCGGTCCAATGAGGGTCTTGGCTTACCCCAGTACAGGAGCTTTTTCTAAAAAAGGTCTTTTACAATTATCTCAAATTGGCCTGAGATGGCCAGACCTTTTCACTCTTGCATGATCAGGCATCGGATGCTGGCTGCCCCAGGAAGACCATGGGCTTGGATGTGGCTTCTTTCTGTGGCAAAGACAATCTCTGAAGGGTCAAAAAGCTGCAGGCTGGCTGCTGACCATAATCTCAGAAACTGGGACACCAAGTCCTTCAATGAATACTTTTCTGGGTGGTGCATTGCAATGTCAGCCACATGCATCAACACAGTCACTCAACAAAGATTATTTACACTAGTTTATAAATCTTAAATTTACCAGGGATATTTAATTTTAACATGAGAACAGTAAATGAGCCCAATTTAAAAAAAGTGGTTATGCCTTTGGAATTAGGAAGAACTAAATTTGAATCCCGCTACTGCCTCGTATTTCCTGTTTAAGAATCTTCATCTATAAAAAAGGGAGATGATGTTTATTTCATGGGAATATTGTCCCAATTAAAATTATATTTTTATAAACTTTAGATCAGTGCCTAGTGTATAGTGAGCATTCAGCAATGATGGCTCATATTTTAAAGTGTAATAATAATAAACACATTAACTTTTAGTTTCAGTACAATGCTTTGTTAAGACTTTTTGGAGGGCTAGGAGGTCAAGGAGAGGATCAGGAAGCTATCCACAAACATCCTGTTTATAGGGCTGCTGATTCATTAAACTATCCCTGTTATGATATAATATGATACTATATAATATAATACCAAATATAGCATATGTAAACATGTTATATTCATATAATATAAAAATGAAATGTAGAATTTTTGTGAGTTCCTTAACTCTGTAATGTGACCTTCTATGGAAAGAAAGGAATGAAACAATATAAATTCCTTAAATGGATGCTAGTTGTGGATGTCCAAACTCTTGCTTTCTAGCATGGTTGTGGGTCTCTGCTGCAGCTGCATGGCACAGAAAAATGTAACATTCCTGGACAAATCAGGAATCAGCAGAGAGGACAATCTACGTTGTTTCATTACAAGGTTGATGTACTGGGGAAGGGAGAGGTGTAAAAAATGAGTCTAAAATGAAGGATTTCTACTTGAGGTCAGCAAGAGAGTTTTGGTGGTTTCTTCCAGGCAAATTAGATGACAATCAAGAAAGGAGGTACTTTTAGCATCTGACTTTGCTTGGTTTTGGGTGGAGAATTCAGCAGTTAAGAGCAGCAAACCATCTTAGAAAAGTATATCAAATGGTATCAAGGGCTTTGGAAAAGATCAAATTAATTCAATAATAATGTTGAATTGTTCAGATGTAGCATTTCAAACTGAAAGACACCCAG
>JAQZBX010053031.1:0-18984 GCA_029593785.1 Cabassous unicinctus | reverse complement strand
GACCTTGTCTCGTAGTCGGTCTTGATGAGAGCTAAGCACCTCCGTTGATGGCCACCACAAAAAAACATATTTTTAAAATTTTTCCCATTTTTGAATATCCCAAACCTTTAATTTTATTTTAGTTCTAGTGTGTTTTTTAAGTTTCCATGTATTTTATCTCTTATATTTAAACTTATCTTTATTATTTCATTTTCCTATTAATTATATTTGGCTATTATATGGGCTTCATTATCAAGGAAGTTTTGGATCCCAGAGGGGTTACAGAGGAGGCAGGAGAGGATCATTGGTGGGGGGTGTCTGGGATAGGGGTTTTATGGGAGGAAGTTCACCTGAATATACACGAAAGATATGTAAAATTGTTCAAATGGTCAAGGGGTGGGGCATGGTCACCGTGCATAGACAATCACTCAGTAAATGAGGGAATACTGAATTCCCAGCCTGGAGAGCTCTGCCACATTCTCCAAGGGAGCATCAACAGTCAACCAAGTGCAGGGGCAGTGTCTGGCAAAGGAGGAGTGTCCATGGAGTGTCCACTGATGGGCTTTTCTTGTTGATGATGAACCTTACACGTCTTTGCTCTTGCAATTGAAACTTAGCCTACTGTTATGGGGTGCCTAAGGGTTGCCACCTGAGAGCCTCTTTGTTGCTTAAATGTGGCATCTCTCTAAGCCAAACTCAGCATATGCAAGCATTACCTACCCCTGCCCCCAGCGTGGGCCATGACTCCTGGGGATGAGCCTCTGTGGCAATGAGGGATTAATACCAAGTGCCAACTGACAACATGACTGGAAAAAGACCTTGAATAAAAGGGGGTAAAAGTAAAGAAAAATGAGTTCGTGTGGCTTAGAGACTTCAAAGAGAGTTGGGAGATCAACGCAGAGGTAATGCTTACGCACACCTCAGTAGTATCTCATAGAACACCAAAGTGCATATCATCTCACACAGAAGGGCTGCTGAGGGCTCTCGAGACACCTAGGTCCTAAATAAGCGGATATAGCTCCAGATATTGATGCCTTATCAGTGAGCTCTACTTTAGAATCTGTGCTCCTGAGATTGATAGAGTTGGACTCAAATAAGTCCTCCCTTCACATGGTCCATCAGTACCTTCTATTCAAACATATATGTGATGCTGGAGTTTGTAGGTGTTCTTCCAGAAACTGGAGCCTCTGGCCTGCTGATGTGCCAGCTGTGCTTGGAATCTTGGTGGAGCTGCAACTCCTACTCTACAGTTCAATGGACTCACCCAAGTCACCTGATGAGGAGACCATGATGGACAATGACTATCCCAGGGAATGGAGAGAGCCTGCAGGTGCAGGCAGGATAATCCCATCCACCATATCCATGGGATATAAGCCCCCTCTCACTTGGAGGTGGAGTGGACATCACCATCCCAAACTCCTCAGGATTGGGGGAAGAGCTCTGGACTATAGTGGGCTTAATCGTATTCTGTTGTAGACATGTTGTGATTCAAGCAATGGAAGTAATTACCACAGTGAGGTGGAGCCAGTGGCCACTGGATGCTTTTGGGGCAGGGAAGGGAAAAGCTGTTGTAATACAGGGGCATTTTCAGGAGTTTGGAATTATCTTGAGTGACATTACAATGACAGATATAGGACATTTTACATTAGCATATAATATGCAGAATTTTATGGGAGGGAGTATGGTCTACAATGTGAACTATGGTCCATGCTTAGTGGCAAACCACTAGGATGTGTATATCCATTGCAGGTAATGTGCCACACTAATGAAAGATGTTTATGTGGCATGTTATGGGAGGTGTGGGATGTGTGGAACATGGGAATTCTTGTAGTTTTTGTGTAACATTCATGTAACCTAAACATCTTTAAAAAAAAAAAAAAAAAGAATCCTTGTCATAGAAATAAAGTTTACATGACCACTTATGTTTCAGGTGAAATTCTAGTACTTTCTCCTAACATATCATGAAAAGCTTTTGAGGACTGGTTAGTAGCTGATTTGCACCCCTTTTAGAGTGAATTAAATGTCTGCATTGCATTCACTCTAAAATATCATGAAAGACAGATTTAATTATAAATAAAATGAAGATTACATGGATGTCTCAATCAGTATATAAAATAAAGTATTAATGACCAAAATATGTCTTCTAATACTTCAAGACTTTGCATAAAAGACAAAAAATCATTTGCTTTTACAAATTGTTGGACGGGAACACCTGTGCAATGATCTAGTCATCTTAGGAGTTCTTTGCTGGTTATCCTCCTACAAACTCTGTGCTGTTTACCAATAATATCAGTTTTACAATCTCTGTTTATCTGTACAGAACACTTTATGTTAAGAAATACTTCTTTTAACAGAAAATCATATTAGCAAATGCCATGTGCTCATATTTCCTTAGTTCATTGTTTGCTTTAAAAAATAATAATTATATGATTTAAGATGGAAAAAATGTAAGTGCTGAATGAATCACATGCTTATTCACTTTTTAATGTTTAGTCCTCATTGATTTACTTTTCTCTGTAACTACCATTATGACAATCTCTATTTTATTTTTTTTACAAATATTAAATTCATGAAGTAGACCTTTTTACAAATTTTATATGAAAGGAAACTGAATGTGAAATATATTTATGAAGTTCTCAATTGATACATTGCAAAAAACTGTCAGAATCTTGATGTAAAATGTATCTTCTGAAATTTGCACAGATTTAACTCTGCTATGCAGAAAAATCAGTATTTCAATCTGGAAACCTATAATTGGTGACTGTGAAATAATAAAAGTTGTTCACTCTGTGTTCCAATTTGAAATCTTGATGCATTATTGAAACATTTTGAAGATTCCTGAAATAAAGAGTATCATAACAAGAAAAAACTTTTTTTCTTCTTGAGATCAGTAGGTCAGACTGAAAGTGACCCAGGCCCTGGCTTCCTTCACTTAGCAGAGGGCCTCTATGTTATAAGTAGTTAAATTTGTCATGAGAAAATGGAAGCAACACACCAAATATATGACATGCATTAATATTGAGAATTAAAGAGTGAAAGTGTAAGCAAGTCTAAAAATTTGAATTCAGTGGATTCAAGTCAAAAAGTTAAACAGACAGTTTACCCAACTTCAGAAGAAAACATTTTCACATTACAATTAATAAGGGTTTAACTAAGGCCAATTGTGAAAGGGAACATATTGATGGTATTTGATATGAATAAAACATCCTTTTGACTCATACATCTTGCAATATATTTTGATCTCAGCTTATTCAAGTTCTGAAACATGTCCAGATTTTATGGGAAAACATAATAGTGCTTAATAAAAAACCAAAGACTCAAAACACTTAATGTATTTAACTGTATATTGTTAATAAAGGAATGCATTTTCCTCACAGGTAATATTTACATATCAAGAGTTGCAAATAACTTTTTTTTTAAATAGAGAAATCTAAGCATCTATTTAAATTCAAGGAGAGCATGGAGAAGCAAGAGACATTTATATAGGCCTTTAGTGGGAAACATTTATGTCAGTGAAAAAGGAGACAGAATATAAACTAGAGTGGTGAATTGGCCTTAAAAATAGATGATTCCATTCACCCCAAGAAAACAGATAAAGGAGACATATGAGTGAAAGTATATAAGATTTTTTAAATGTTGACATTCTAAATGTATTAGGACAAAATCTCTTAGAATATTTAAAATGGATATAGACAATGTACACTGATATTGAATAAAGACTGGGTCAATGCACAAATTTTACTCTTCTAGATGGTTTGAAACTCAGATCATAATAAATAATTCTGAGTTGAAGTTATACTGTTGAGTAAAGTCAAATATTAAAACATGAAGCAATTAGAAAGTAGTTTTGAGCAGTTCTTATGGACCACCAAATGATGTATATGTAGGAAATCAGTGGAGAGACATTTCAGCTCTGGATCATTGTGATTTACTAGTGGATCCAAAAATTGTGGTCTCATGGACCCTAGAGCATTCATAACATTTGAATGTTGCTGCACCGGTGAATACTGAGCCTGAATGAAAATTTTGGATTGGCATGGTGGGAAACATTGAATCTCAGTAGGATCAGGACTTGTGCTGGTGAAAATGCTCCTGTGGTGATGCACTATCTGAGCAGACAAATCTGACACTGAATGCCCACACTTCTACTGACATTTACATGGCTTAATAAGTGTCCTTGACATTGCAACTACCTACTCTTTTTTATGCATATTTTGCTTCCCAATTTTCATAGTTGTAATGAGAATTGAAATACATAATAAGTGAATAAGGTAAACTATAAAAGAAATTAAAAACAAATGAAATGTGGTGCTAATACAGTTCACTTAATTGATTATTTTATCTAGGATATTGAACAAGCACAATGAAGCTAGAAAACATCTAAGAAAGAGTAAAGAATTGACAAGGATTTGTTGAAGAATAAAATAACCAAATTAAATATATATATATTAACAGGCACTAGGAAAATTATATGTATAACCAGTGAATAAATGGCCATCAGAGAATGGACATTTTAAAGCTTAAATTTCAAATGAATCAGTGTCACAATTCATAGTGGGCAAAGTGAAGATTAAAACCCGGTTGCCAAGGAATGCATTATAATTGATTATAAAATTTTGAGAGGTGCTGAATAAATAGTTCCCTTCTATCTTTACTCAGATTCGGTTTGTCATCATATAATCATAAATATTAACATTCTGTGAATATTACTAATGATTTAGGGATGCATAGAAATTACCTATATGAAATACTTTAACCTTCCAGGCAATCCTTTAACTTTTAATAAATCCATTTTATAATTGGTAAGTGATAGAAATATATACAAACATAGGCACAAGTTTTTAAAGATTATATTTTACTGCTACTCTTATCCTGGAAATAAGTTTCCCAAGCAAGGAGACTAAAAAGCATGAGGAAACATTATGTTATATCCTACTAACAAAAAATAAGCTAGAGAGACTAAAATTGGACTAATATGAGACAATGAATGTAGTTAGGCTCATTTATTCGCCATCTTTATTTTCCTAGTTTTTTTTTGGTGGGGGGGGATTATTGGTCTGTCTTCCCATGACCAAGGCCAATTTTTCTAAGATGTCCAACTCTACCACAGTATCTGAATTCCCCCTTACAAGATTTTGCAATATCTGGGAGTTCAGATTCTTACATGCCATGCTATTTCTACTGATGTACTTTGAAACGCTTTTGGGAAACATTCTCTTTGTCACAGTTACCATGCTCCACCAAAGTCTCCACATCCCCATGTATTTCTTTATTAAGAATATGTCTGTCTTAGACATGTGCTACATTTCTGTCACAGTCCCAAGGAATGTGTCATCTTCCAGCTTGACAACACAGCAATCTCCATGGCTGGATGTGCAGCTCAGATCTTCTTTGTGGTTGTATTTGCTACAGTAGAGCTGCTGTTCCTCAACATCATGGCCCGTGACCACTATGTGGACATCTGCCAACCCCTCCTTTACCTTGTAATCATGAACCCTCGAGTCTGTGTCCAGATGACACTGGCCTCTGTACTCTGTGGTCTGGCCTACTCTGGATTCCACACAGGCAACACATTCTGGCTGCCCTTCTGTCAGGCCAATGTGGCTCATCAGTTCTTCTGTGATATGCCCTCTCTACTGAAGCTCTTGTGCTCTGACATCTTCAGCAATGAAATTTTAATTTTCATATAGTTGTAGGTACAGGTGATGGTTGTTTTGCCTTCATCACCAAATCTTATATTCACATATTTTCTACTCTGCTTAAGTTTCCAACCATTGAAGAGTGAGGAAAGGCCTTTTCCACCTGTGTCCCTCACATCCTCATTGGGACTCTCTTTGTCAGCTCAACTGCTGTTGTGTATGTGAAACCAACCTCTAACTCACCCACAATTTAGGACATGCTCAACTCTGTGTTCTATTGTATAGTCCCACCTTTATTGAATCCTATTATCTATAGTCTTAGAAACCAGCACATAAAGGAAGCTGTAAAGAAAGTTATAAGTCAAATGATTTATCCAGGAAAAAGTATAGGGTAATTGTTTGGAGCCATTCTCATTTTAATGATGTGACTTAAAATATAATTCTAAATTAAATTTCCTTCTTATTTCCAAATTCACTGACCTGAGTTGACTTAAAGCTGAAGGCAAAAGAAGAATCTGAGAAAGCTGTGGTTAGTGAAAGAGATCAATGATGTGCCATTTTTCAATGTGGCATTATAAATTTTAAATAATTATTTTTACTCAATGTTAATATTAATGTGTACAAAATGAAAATCACTGCTACATTGAGAAATTTTAGGATTAAGATTACAAATTGCAGGAATTAAAAGTTCTATTCCAAGGAGGAAAAAAAAATTTTTTTTTTCCCTCTAGTTCTACATATACCGCTTCCAATGCATCCTTTCAATGTATTTTGAAGTTGAAATTATGAAATTATTTACTTAAATAGACTTTCATATTTTTGTCTCATATGTTATGGGCCATATCCTTATAATAACATTTGGTTTAGGCACAGTACTCTCCAGTGAAAGAAAAATGGGTTGCCATGCTGGATAATTTCCCAAACACATGTGATTTTTCAGAAAAAGTCAATCAAATCTTACATTTCCAATTTCTAGATATGTAAATTGGGCAAATGATTATCACTACAACCAGCACCCTCACTTCTGATAATTCTAAGATTGCTATTATCACCAGATACTGATGTGATAAATGATCAGATTTATTACTTGGCAAACTATTACTCTGCCTGAACATATTCTTTTTATTGCAAAGTATTTGCAATATAATAGTACTATGTTCCCTCCTATATGACCATGCATTTATACATTATTATGTTTATGTTGTAGAAAAGCATTGTTTAGCAAGCAATGTGTAAATAGTAATGGTATTTGAGAAAATGTCAGCACAATACATTTAAACAGAAGTTCTTAAATTTTATTTTTCAAACATCAATCAATATCCCATTTTATAAGAGTCAATTTGGAAACCCATTTCTTAATTGAAATAGTAATTTTTAACATGAAACTTTATCAAGCTTATTTTGAAAGGTTGATGCAAATAATTCCATAGCAATTTTTGGGCATAAAAATATAAAATCACAATAAATAAAGCAAAATTAAGAGAACTAAAAGGAGAAATGGGAAAACAATACCATAATTAAACATTTTTAATTCAAAGCTCCATGCCTTAGTTTATCATTTGTGGACTCCAGAAAATTATGTTCTTTATCTAATCCAATCCTGTGTCTGTAAATGGGGACTTTTGATTAGATTCAGTTAAGGGAACTTTAATTAGACCAGTTTTGTTTCAATCACTTTAGAGCATTTGATTGGACTACCAATCAAAGTGAGACATGACCCTAGTTAGGTCTCTGCCCTATCACTGTGGTCTTATATAAGGAAAGAAAGCAGAAACACACAGAGAATGAGAGACACCATTTTGACCCTGCCATTTGAGAGAAAGGATTCCAGTGATCTGCTGCCATCTTGCCATGCCATGTGGCAGGAATCCAGGATCCAGCAGCTGCCCTTTGGTGAGACAGCATATCTGATGATGCCTTGATTTGGACATTTTTACAGCCTTGGAGCTGTAAGATTTTACCCCAGATAAACTTCCTTTATAAAACCCACCAATTTCTGGCATTTTGCCTCAGCAGCTTCAGCAAAACAAAACACTCTGTGATCCTTAATTTCATGTGTCATCTTGGTGTCCATTTGTTTGGCAAGCAAGCACCAGTCTGATTATTATTGTGAAGATAGTCCATGGGTTTAAATCATTAATAAGTTGACTGCACTTTTGGCTGATAACATCTAGAATCAACTTAGGAGATTTTCTTTAACAATGAGAGGAGTCTCATCCAATCTGCCAAAGGACTTAAAAGGAGGACAGATGGTCACAGCAGTCAGAAGGAAGAATTTCCATGTGTATTTCAGCCAGTCAGCTTCTCTTGGGGATTTTATCAAAAACCTTCATAGGATTGTCCAGCTTTTTAACCTGCCTTTTGGAATTTGAACTAGCTCATTTGCATGCTCATTCATGTCATCCAATTTCTATAATAAATGTCAAAATATTTACAGTACATGTCACTTTTGTTTCCCTGGAGAACCCTTACTAATGCAAGGTCCAACAACTGACAAAATATCTTATAAAAATAAGGACAGATAAAAGACTTGAGCAATGCAGTTTTTCAAGTAGACCTTACTGACATTTGTAAAACTCTATACCCCAATGCTACATAATTTACATTACTCAAATGTACTTTGGTCTTGCTAAATCGACCTTATAGAGAGCCATAAGGAAAATTTGTATGAAGTTCAAAAAATGGAAACCATTACAGAATATTATCTTTGTTCTCAGGTGGCAATGAAGAGAGTGTAGGTATTTAAAAAATCTCCAATTCTAAGTGTTCATATGTTTATTTTTGTGGCAGTTTTACTAGGTTCACATCATTTATTTATAGTTCTAATATTTGGCACATGTTGGTTTGGGATTTATTTATGACCTCAATATCATTTTGAAATGAAATGACTTTCATTATTCTTCTTAACATTTTGCTCTGAAATCTATTGTATCTGATACTAACTTAAGAATTTACCAATTCCAAATTTCTTTTATTTAGTGTTAGCATTATATAGCTTTATTTTTCAACTTTTAAAAAAAACTAAAATGAATTTTTGAAGGCTACATAGAATTTAGTTGTGTTTTTGAATTCTATCAGAGAATGTCTTCTTTTTAGTTGTTATTTATATTATTTACACTAATTATAATTATTGGTATGTTTAGGTTTAATTACATTATATTGCTATTTTTTATGTTTTACCTATAGGTGCCTTGTTTATTGTTAATAATTTTTGGCTATAATTTGGATTAATTAAGCATATTTAATCTTTCCATTTCCTTGTAAGATGTAATTCATTGTTTTCTGATATTAGTTTTTGCTTTAGAATACACTGTATACATGTTTAACTCATATAAATCTGACTTCATGTGAGTTTATATAAATTCACTCCTAGTATAAGAATATTACAATGATATACTTCTAGATATCCCTTCATGGCATTTGGACTATTTTTTTCATACAATTGATATAAACATAGGACTCTCAAAATATTGTTGCTATTTTTATTTATGAAGTCAATTATCTCTTACAGAATTTTTAATAATAGAAGAGATTATGTGTTTATCTATATAGTTATTTTCACTGTTGTTCTTAATTCCTTTGTGTAGATCTGTATTTTCAACTGATATAATTTATCCTTCCACTTTAGTGATTTCCTTTTAAATTATTGTAATGTGAGTCTTCTGATGATGAATTCAGTCAATTGTGAAAGTCTGTAAAAGTCAATGTTATCTTTATTTTAGAAATTTATTTTTATTGAGTATATAATTCTATGTTGATTTATTTTCTTTGGGTAATATAAAGATATAGCTCCAATTTTTCACTTCTACATTGTGTTATTCTACAATTTTAAAGACACGTTTATTTCAGTTGAAATTCATTAAAAAATTTATTTTTTGGACACAAATTAAACAGTATCCCTCTTAGTTTGCAAACTTGAATTATGCATGTTTTCAAATTATAAAAAGTTTGAACAAAATGGCGTTATAATCTTCACCTTGACAAAATAAGTGCTATAAAATATGGGAGAGGCTGCATGAGATCATCTCAACAAAAAGACAAAGAAACTGATTCAACCTGTTATTTCCTCAATTTGATACTACATAACTATACCATTTTAGATATAAAGGTGATTAACTCATAACACACAAGTTAGGCCTTTCTGTATTAGGATTTATATCTCTGAAAATAGTGAAAAAGACTGATAACCTTTTTTGTATTATGGATCACTGTGGCAAAAAGATGAATCACAGGAATCATCTCAGTGATAACCTTTTTTGTATTATGGATCACTGTGGCAAAAAGATGAATCACAGGAATCATCTCAGTGATAACCTTTTTTGTATTATGGATCACTGTGGCAAAAAGATGAATCACAGGAATCATCTCAGTTTTGATGTGTGAACAATAGATAGGATGACATAAGTCAATTATATGAAATAATATTCTGTCCAGAAATTCCTGGCTCTCCATCCCCTCCAAAGAGTCTGTGGACCTCCTGCATAAAAGTTGCCAAGACAAGTACAGGCCATTATACATTTTGTCATAGCCTATAATATTGTGGAGGGCAGAGTGTAAACTATAATGTAAACTATAGTCCATGATTAGTAACAATCTTTTAATATGTGTCGATCAATTGTAGCAAATGTACCACACTTATGAATCCCTTACATTTTTACTCAATATTTATTCAATCTAAAGTTTCTTTAAAAATAAAAAAAATAAATAAAAACTTTATTCTGAAGGGATGGCTCCATTTCACATTTTTAACTTAAGTTCCACAAACAAGTTCCCTGGAGATTTATTGTAGAAAAAGTTTTGTACTCAAACAAAGGTGGCAGAAACAGGACACAATACAAACAGTAAGTGTATTAGTCAGCCAAAGGAGTGCTGATGCAACATACCAGAAATCAGTTCATTTTTATAAAGGGTATTTATTTGGGGTAGAAACTTACTGTTACCAGGCCATAAATCATAAGTTTTTTCCCTCACCAAAGTCCATTGCCATGTGTTGGAGCAAGTCAGCCACTGACATTTGCCATGGTTCAGGCTTTTTGGGTTCCTCTCTTCCCAGGGCTCTGTTTCTATCTGGGGTCACCTCCCTATTTTCTCCACAAGGCCAGCTGTAGACCATCAGGCAAATGGCTTATCTCTATCGTGGGGCCTTCCTCCTTCCTCACGACCAAGCTCCTCTGTCTGTTTGCCTCCCCGGGCTCCAGCATCAAAACTCCAATATCAGAACCACTACAACTCTGTCCTTTGCCATGCCTTCTATATTTGATTCCCCACCTACCAAGGGGTGGGGCTCAATGCCCCTGTGACATGATGCAGTCAATGCCCTAATCATCACTTAATCATGCCCAGAATAACAGCCCAGTTTACAAGGATATTCCAATATCTATTTTTGGAATTCATAACTATATCAAACTGCCAAACTGCTACAATAAGTTTTTCTGTGTGTCTACTCAGAGTTTGATTATATTAATTGGCACTTTGTTTTAGTGAAGGAAATATGCATATTGAGTGAATGAGGGGAAACAGTAGTCATTAACAGCAATGTTGTGGAGTTAATTAGACTGTCTAGGTTTAACTGTTTCTCTATCACTTTTTACTAGAGTGATCTGTAAAAAATGTTACTTTCCCATGCATCATTTTAGTTACTTGAAAAAGAGTGTATTGAAAAGTCCTTTGATCTCTTACTGCACAGACAAGGGTACACATAATATTAGATATAATAACTAATGCTATTCCCTCAAAGATTTGAGCAGGCAAACTAAAAAAAAAAATGTAGAGAGAACATTATTAGGTAACAAAATTTAGAAAATACTGAAGAGGAAGATAGTCTACTAAAAAATGTGGTGGAAAGTCAAAATTCAAATTCGTGAATGTTGGATATGTGTATCTTGCTTCTCTTTCACAAGCAGTAATTTAAAGGATAATGGCTAATTATATGGGGTTGAATAAAATCCACTATTTCTGCAAAATCTCTCCAAAATTTCTCCCAGTCCCACATTTGATTCACTTGCACAATTGTTTTAATTTTCAACCAATCCTCTATTCCAAAAGATTTTCCAAATGTTTAGAGCCATTGTTCTGCCTCATTACCTCAGAAAAAAATGACCTTTGTTAATATCTATTGGAGATAATATTTCATTGATCTTCTTTGTAGAAGGAAAAATAAAAAAGATGACATTCACTTATAATTTTCCAGATGCTGTTCTATGCATCTTAGGGATATAAACTCAATTTATATTTAAAATTCTCCTAAGAAACAGGTCCAATCATTATTTCAATTTTACAGTGGAGTAAAATGTTGTAGAGATGGGATAATTAATTTGCCCAAGATTATACAGTAAGTGAATAATGGAGCCAACTTGTGAATTCTTCCAGTTTGCTCTAAACCCTAGGTATTCACACACTACACTATTTCAGACACTTTAGAAGGGCAATAGGGCTAAAAGTGATTTCAATAAGAGCACACATCACAAGAGAAATGTCAAAGACACAGGACATTTAAAGGAAAATAGTTGTAAATAATAAAAATAAATTACAAGTATCAGAATATCTGAAAAAGAAACCAAACAAAAGAAAAAAAAAGCTTGTAATAAAAACTGGTCAAATATTTTGACACAACAGAATAAAATGGATTCACAGGAATACTTCAAAAAGAAATGGGAAAAATGAGGAAAAGTACAGTGTCAGAGGTTCCCTATTACAAGGTTCACAATGTGTGATTAACAGACTGTGACATAAAGAAAGACAAGTCCCATCCATGACCTACATGGCTGATTGAACAAACCATAGTCTATGTGCATAAATGCTACAAACCATTTCCTCACAAGAACAAAGGAAACACATGGTGATGGAGCAGAGCAAAATAAAAATCTCTGTTTCCTCCAGACTAAGGCTCCATCAGCCCCTTTTACATTCCAAGAGAAAATTGCTCCCTAGCCCACTACCCCTTTAACCATATAGGGGAAATAATTCACTTCTATGGTCCCCTATTGGCCCCTAATTCATACCCAAATCCTAACACCCTTTTGTTGATTAACATTTCCCCACCTTTTGATATACTGTATAAATTCATAACTACCCCTTCAAGGGGCTGGCTGAAGTCTATTCTTCAGACCCCCACTGCTGAGAGAACTCCTCAATAAATTTCCTGCCTGCAATCATCAGTCTACATGTCCCAGTGAGTCCCATTTATGCTAACATACAGAAATAAAAAAAACATTGGATTCCCAATATAGTTAATTATACATACCAAAACCACTCAGGCATCTTGTTAGATTATGTTTAGAAAATAGTCCAAATGAACTAGAAATAAAGGAAAAAATGATATAAAAGAAGATAATACATATGTTCACAATGTCAAATTAAATGAAGATTTTCAATTTGTGTCATAATTTTCTAAGCAACCAAGATTCTATATTGTTTGGCATTAAATATGTAATGGAACTCATCAGACATTCAATAAAGTGAAGAAAATAATAAATGAGTCAATATTAATACAGGAAAGGAGACCCTTCTAGTATTTTGGGCATAAATATTGGCATTGCATGTTGTATAATTTCTTTAAAAGATTAATTTTTCTCCTCCCCTCCTCATTGTTTTGTGTTCACTGTCTGCTTTCTCTGTGTTCTTCTGTGTCTGCTTGTCTTCTCTTTAGGCAGCACTGGGAAGCATTTCTGGGACCTTCCAGAGTGGAGAGAGGTGCCCAATTCTTGTGCCACCTCAGCTCCCTGGTCTCTTATTATCTATCTTCTCTGTCTCTTTCTGTTTCATCATCTTGCTGCACCAGCTTTCTGTGTAGGCAGGCACTCCATGCAGGCTAGCACTCTGCATGGGCCAGCTCTCCACTCAAACCAGCTCACCACACAGGCCAGATTGCCATTCACCAGGAGGCCCTGGGAATTGAGCCTTGGACCTCATAAATGATAGACAGGAGCCAAATCGCTTGAGTCACATCTGCTTCACTGTGTCATTTTTAATGTAGAGAAAAAAAGACTAAATTATCCTGCAAGTTATTATAAGTTAGAAATTAAATGTTAAGTTTGTGATAACATTCAAATAATTATATAAATAAAATTGTAAGTGTAAGAAAAGGAGATAATAATTATAACTATGATTTTTGTTTCTTTAATCTCTGATAAAAAGATGGATAGATTTGAAATATTTAGATAAATATAAAAACACATTATATTTCATTATTCATTTCAAAATATGGTTGCTTAACATTAAAAAGATAGATTAGTAATTAAAATACACAATCTATCAGTTCATTTGTTTCAACTTCTGTTTATTCTTATGTATTTTTGTTACATAGCTAAGTAAAATTAATTGTAACATGTAGAGTTACAATTTTTCCTTTCTGTCTTTCTCACTTTCTTACTTCTTTCCAGGATTTGTTCTCTTGATCTGTTTATGGCTGAAAATATACATGTATTTAGGCTAAGAGAGACTTCTTTAACTATATTGGACAGCATTTTGTTTGTTCTTTTACATATTTATTTTTTTAAACCGTGTTATTTTTGCAATAAGGAAAAAAGCTGTCTTTCTTAAACACAGAAATCTTAATCTGAAAGAATGCATTTGAGGTTATTCAATGGAGGATTTCTTATAATTTTTTATCACTTTCTGTCCATAGCTAAAATTGTTCCTTATATTTGTAATAAATTTCAATATTTCCAACATAATCACAATAAAGTATATATATATGATAACAGAGAAATACCAGTCAAATTCAGTGGTGACTTTAAAATGACATATTCATGGTTGAATTTTAATTTCATCTTTGTAATTCTGTATTTTTCTGTGAGTACCCATTTGACTTGCCAATTTCACTCTCATCAAAAGGCATATTTAGAAATTTAATTCAAGAAAGATGATTACTGGATCTCAATGTATGAATCAATAATTTAGTCCTGTATCTCACTTTGCTAAGGCTGCTATAATAAAATGTCTCAGAACTATTTGACTTAAACAAGTCATTGTCTCAGTGTTGCAGGATAGGAGTCCAAAACCAAGGTATCGGTAAGGGATATTTTCTGTGAGTCTAAAGCATTCTGGTGGTTGCCCAATCTCTGCTTTCATAACTTGGCATTTGGTCTGATTATCTCTTCTCTTACAGATTCTTCCTCTGTGCCCAAATATTCTTTGTTTATAAGAACTCCAATCATACTGGATTGAGGTCCACTTTGTTTAGTTTTTCCTAATTTTAAGAGT
Source organism: Cabassous unicinctus (assembly GCA_029593785.1). Taxonomy (NCBI): domain Eukaryota; kingdom Metazoa; phylum Chordata; class Mammalia; order Cingulata; family Chlamyphoridae; genus Cabassous; species Cabassous unicinctus. The sequence continues at coordinate 4,162 of JAQZBX010053031.1, read as the reverse complement.
ATCTTGAAAATCCCATTTAGAAATGGCTTCACACCCATGGGATTGGGTTTTGGATTTGAACATGCATTTTGGGGGAACATGAGTCAAGATATCACACCATTAAAAGGGATATTAATGCCACTTTCTCGTATTTCAAATCCTCTTAACTTCAGACTACACAAACAATAAGTGGGAAAAACTATACATGCTATGACTTAGATTTCCACAAGTGCGGTAGATAATGCCACTAATAACCAAACTTTTTCACCAATAAACATATGAAATTGGAAAGGGGCTACTTTGAAAAAACATTGAATCAGATTGTGCTTTTAATGTAGAACATGTGCAATCTTATGAGGAAATGTTCTCTTACATCCCTAGAGAATTTTCTTGGCTCTTTAATATTACTTAGTGTGCTGGGAAATAACTTTTTAAAAATAAAGATATTAAGCAAATTTGTTAAAAACAAAATATCTGATTCTGTTTATTCTTTGAATTTGAAATGAAATTCCTCCGGATCTGATTTGAGAAATTTGACCCCAGATTAAATAGATGTAGGGTATAAAGTATATTATTTATTCTTTTTTTATTTTCCTCTGTTACAGTGCTCCAAAGTGTGATCTCCACATTCTTAAATGTGTTGTACATCTTAAAAAATAATAGAGGCATACCTGACACTGACAGAACTATAAATGACAATGAAAGGAAACATGATGTACAATGATGATATAACAAAGGAGCAGTGCAGATCTGAACTGATCACTTCCACAGAAAAGAATAATCTGCATTTCATCTCTGACTGGAGAATAATGTAAGGTAGCCATGAGAACTGAGCATTCCTGCATCAACATAATTGTATATTCCAATAATTTCCTCCACAGAAATTTAATTTAATAAATAATTTTATTGTTCTTTGAGAAATTAAAATCTTCCAATATATCTGGGCAGATATTTGTTCATCTCAGTAATAGACTGCTTATGAAGACAAAGTTAGCTCATCAGGACTTGTCCCATGACACTTATTTTATCACATTTATATCTCAAGCTCACTGTCTTCCCCATTTTTAAGCTATTATGTCTGAATTTTTCCAAATCACAAAGACTTAACAGCATTTAAAATCCTGTCTTAAATAGTTTCACTTCAGAACCCAAAAACTTTGCAAGTATCCTTCCAAAATTTCTTTCTGAGAGTTTTTTTTATGATGTACCCCCTTGATTCAGAAAATTTAATAAAAATCTTTGATCATCATTTTTGTATGGTGATCTCTGTGCAATAAATTTACCTATTTGTTTTATGTTTAGAAAATGATAGTAAATCATTATTCTGTAACCAATCATTTAATATGTGCTAGTGCAGTATCATTTGGAGTGTGTATTAGTCAGGGTTCTCTTGGGAAACAGAATCAACAGGAGATATCTGTAAATAATGTGAGATTTTAAAAGAGTCTCTCACACAACCTTGGGGATGCACAAGTCCAGGCTTCACAGGCAGGCTGCAAACCAGTGCCTCCGATGAAAGTCCGATGAAGGGTCATTGATGAGTTTCTGGGAGAAGTTGCCTGTCCAAGGATGAGCTGGGAAATTCTCTCTGAATGTTGAAATCACTTCCCCCTAAGTCATTCAACTGATTGGATAAAAGCATCACCCATCGATGGTGTAATCTCCCTGATTGATGCAGATATAATCAGCCATCCACGCAGTAAACTCACTGGTGATTGAAGTCGATAAATGCTCTTGTATTACAATTAGCCCAGTGCTTGCTGGAACAAACACCTGGACACAATTACCTGGCCGAGTTGACACATTAGCCTAACCATTACAGAGTGAAATTACAATTTTTTATAAAACCATCAGTGTGAAAAAAGGTATGATATTTCTTCAGTATATGTCTATTTGTCTAAGAGAGAAAAATATCAAACATCAATAAACCACACATTAAAGGACAAATAGGGTATGATTCCACTTATAAGAAATAACTAGAATTATGCAATTTCATAGAGACAGAAAGCAGAGTATTTCACTGGTTTGGGTAGAAGGGGTAATGGGGAGTTGATGCACAATATGTGCATGGTCTCTGGGGTGATAAAAAAGTTTCAGTAATGGATGGTGTTGATTGTAGCACAACCTTGTGAACGATTTTAATGCAACAGAATCGTATATTTGGGAATGGTTGAGATGGTAAATTTTATATTGTATATATATTGCTACAATTTAAATATAGAGGTGGCTGAGACAATGAAAATTAAATAGATTCTGGACTGGACCTAAAATAATGCCCAAATAACATTTTTTGGAAAATTCAAAAAACTGGAGTACAAACTGTATTCATTAAATCAATGTTAAAAGTTTGAACTTGATAATTGTTCTCATTGTGGTTGCATAAGTGAATATCCTTATTCTTAAGAAATATACATGAAGGAGGTGATAGGTTAGATTATTTACTATCGCCCCAAATGAACACGTTCTTCATTTAAATCCATACCTGTGGATGTAAAACCACTGTAAACAGGATCTATTGGCAATGTTATTTTCAGCTTAATTTGTGGCCCAACCGAAAATGGGTCTTAATCCTATTACTGGCAGCTTTATGAAGAGAAATGCTCCTGGAGGAGGTGAAGCTGGAAATCAGTGGAATCCAAAAGAGAAAGGAAATGACATTTCCATGTGCATTTCCATGTGACAGAAAAGCTAAGAACCCAAAGATCACTTGCAGCCAACCCACAATGCCACACTCTTCTAGAAGAAAGAATTTTTTATTTATGCCTTGATTTTTTACTTTCCCCAGCTTCAAACCCACAGGTCAATAAATTTGCATTGTTTGAGCCAACCTATTGTATGATACTTGTTTTAGCAGCTGGGAAACTGTGATAAAGGTACTTAATGGTGAAGGTGCATGACATATTCAATCTAGTCACAAGTGTTTAGCATTAGACAAGTAGACAGATATTCACAGATGGAGATATAGATATAGGACAGTGATGAGAGATAGATACAAGATAGATAGATAGATAGATAGATAGATAGATAGACAGACAGACAGATAGATGATAGATAGACCAGATAAAGATTGAATGACATAACAAATGAGAAAAGAATGTTTAAAAATATTAAATTTGGTTATCTGGGTAGTAGGTATATAGGAGTTGCATGTACTTTGGGGTTCTGAAGTTATGCTAATATATATATTTATAATTTTAATGGTTATGTCCCATAACCATTAAGTGTTAAATTGACCACTTTGTCAGTATATAATGACCACCTTTGTCCCTCGTAAAAGTTTTGACTTAAAGTCTGTTTTATCTGGTATCAGGATACCTACCTTAACTCTTTTTTATTATCTGCATGACTTATATTTTCCATCCTTTCACTTTCATTCTACTTGTATCTTTGAACTTAAAGTGAGTCTCTTGTAAATAGAACATACTTGGGTCATGGTTTTCCAATCTAGCAACCTTTGCTTTTCTTGGTAGACAGATTAATACATTTATATTTTAAGTATCTAGTGCTTTGCAGGGCTATTTGGTCTGTATAAGCCTTTATTTTTTTCTGTCCTCATTTCTTCCATTGGTGCCTTCTTTCATGTTCATTTGAATTTGTGTATTGTACCTTTATGAGTCTCTTCTCATTTCTTTCTGAAAATATTTTTGATATACTTTGCTTTGAATTTGATTTGATATAAATTCAATTTCAATTGCAGACAAATACACCATTCCTAAAGCACTTTGTGCTCATACTTTTTATGTACTTGTTAAAATTCTGTCTTTATATACTGTATGCCTAAGCCATAGATTTATCCTTATTTTTGCATTTACTTTTTAGAACTTGTGAAAAGTAAAAAAAGTAGAGTTATATACAGAATTATACAAAATGTTAATACTGACATTTGTAATTAGTCATATGGCTACTTTTATCCACGATCTTCATTTCTTTAAGATTCTTAAAGCCACTGTCTAGTGTCCTTTCCTTTCAATTAAGAACTCCTTTAGCATTGCTCGTGGGGCAGATCTGGTAATGATGAACTACCTCAGCTTTTGTTTATCTTGTAAAGGCATTTTATATTAATTTTGTTGAAACATAATCAACCATGAAATTCATTTAAAGTGTATAATCAATGATATTTTGTATAATCACAGATTCATGCATTTAGCACTATAATCAATACTAGAGCATTTTACTCCAACAA